>JBCEWC010009266.1:0-18948 GCA_038996855.1 Solanum aculeatissimum
ATGTCACATATAGGCCCCTATCTGGGTCGTGACAGCCTTGATGTGACATGGCAAAGGAGAACCCAAAAGTCCTCAATCAAGCCATCATAGCATCATTACACACATCATCGGTTCAGAAGCACGGAAGCAAAAGGCATAGCACATAAGCTCTAAGGGAATCGTGGCTTTGGAGTCAAGCTATGGGGATGTTGCCGGGAATGGGATAAACATAGATTCACATAACACATAGCAATTATCTCAAAGGGGACGGGTAAGTAGGACACGAGCTATGGGGCACACTGGATCATGGGACTTTCCACATAAGTACATAGTCACACACAATTCCCAACATCAACTCATAAACATAATCAATACCATTCCATAGTCAAGGCTCATAAGCATAGTATTACATAATCATAATATGCAACAATTACAAGCCAATGTACAAGAGTTTAGTTTGTCCAACAAGACTCTACATAGATAAAGCGGGGCCTCAACATAGTTTGAGGCTCACCCTTAATACATAAGTAAAGAAATGGGCTCACCACAAGCAAATGTCTGCAAGATAATCAAGCGTCGTCCGATGGAATGTAGAAGTCGTCTCCGGTCCCTACATCGTTAGAACATGTAGACAAAAAATATGGGTTAGCACATAATATGTACTAAGTATGCGGGCATGCAATTGATATGGCAATATAGTATGATCATGCAACATGACAAGGGGACAAGTGGTACGAAAGAAATGCATGTAGCCAAAGAGTAATATAACAATATGCTATGCCATGATGCATGAGATGCAAACCTAAAATCATAATATGGCGGGGATGTAACCTCAACTGACAACGGAGAAGACCCGAGAGAGCTACTACCCGGATCCGGACAACTTGCCAAGTAGATCCCTAATCACCCTTGAACAAGGGGAAACAAACAAGTCTTTGCATCTAGGGAGAAATCTCATGTTGGCACATGGTTTGATGGAAAGGAGTATGGACCCTTAGAGATAGTCCACCCCTACTTCAATCCCTCGATACTAAGTCCCATCCCACGGGAATACATATACATGCAACTTTAAACCGGAAGACTTACATTCTTTTCAAATCATGCATCATTAGTCAAAACCAAAACATTGATCAAAACCATGCTTATGCTTAGGCCAAGGGCCATCAAGAGTTTCCATAATCATTTTTGTAATCATTCCATATCAATGCAATAAGAGTATCTCATCTACATAGCATATCATATCATGCCTTCAAAACATATCAAAGTGGTGCAAGCACCCAAAATGCTCAAAGAGCCATAACAAGAGACTATGTGATCACAAGCCTTAACATATCATATCATAACAAGAGTTTCATCATAACAATCTTCCATGCATATGCCATGAATGAAGAACAAGTGCCTGGGTAATGGAATTTAAACTTTAATTCACAATTCAAGAGGTAATTCAACATAAATCATGAGAAATTCCATATTAAAAACATAATGCAATTTACCCATGCCTTGTTAAATCAAAAGGGACATGCACATTGATCCTTAAAGAATTTCCATGAACATTCATAAAATTCAAACTCAAATCATGATTAAATCACCTAATTTATACAGCACATAATCCCAATCAACTAAATACTTCAGAATTTAAAGAACCCATAACTAAATGAAACTTAAAATAAAACATTTAGGAGTAGGATTCTTGGGTATTCATAGATAAAAGGGAATCCATGAATCAAACCCACATACCTTGAAATTTACCAAAGGAATTGAAGAATTAAGCAAGCAAGGTGATCTTCCCCAACTTCCTTCAAGCTTTCAACAATGGAGGTCAGGAGAATTTAGGAATTTTCAAAGAGAAAAAAAGAGTGTTAGAATGGATGAAAAGGGGTTAGGGCTAGGTTAAGGGGGTTTAGAGGACCTTTGAAATCCTAAAAGGGGCTTAGGATTTAATTAAATTATGAATTAACCATTAATGAAATGGACAATTAACTGAAAAACAGTGCCACATGGTTGACAGCATGTGTCCATCTAGTGATACACGGACCGTGTACTGGTACGTGTAGCCACACTTGTCCAGGGACCAGTCCCACAGCCTTGGCCACATACTTCCCCACTTCTTGGACCCCTCACACGGACCGTTTGGAGTCCCACGGATCGTGGGGTGGTCCGTGGGACTTTACTTGGTCTAGCGGTTGGAATTTCACCACCCTGAAACCAATGGATCACCACATTGACCCTCATATGGACCGTGGACCTTCACACGGTCCGTGATCCTATCCTTGGACCATTTCCAGAGCCTATTTTCAGCGTCTTTTGAATTATGGACAGTCTCACTATTTTGGCCATAACTACCTCATACGAACTCTAAATTGAGTGAAACCAGTTACGAATGAAATATCAGACAAAGAGATTCAATTTGATATGTAGTAGACCACACAGTTCATCCCGTACAAAAGGTTATGATTCCTCAAAGTACACAACCCAAACGGCCTCTCTAGGCCACCAAAAGGTCCATTTTTCTTTCGTCCAGTTAAAATCAACCCATGGATATCAAAATTCAACCATGACCAGTATAACATCATACAAGATAAACCATAAGAAGTTTTGTTCAAAAATATTTGGGTATTTACATCATCTCCCACTTTGGAACATTCGTCCTCGAATAAGCTAAGACTACGGCTTGAGGACATCAATCATAAACAAGAGACATTTTAACCAAATCTCAAAAGATCATGCATCGTATCAAAAGTCTTTAAAAACTCATGTTAAAACATCATTAAGATCATTTTTCGTGCTCATGAATGCATGCAATGTCATGAAACTCTAGAGACAAAGAATTAGGATAATAAAAGGATAGAACCTAGTACCTTAGGCTTTAGTAGATTGGAAGAGGTAAGGATATCGCTCCATCATGTTCAAATATGCTTCCCACATTGCACTCTCCACATCTTGATTCCTCCAAAGTACCTTGACCGAAGCTACCTCCTTATTGCGAAGCCGCTTCACTTGTCTATCCAAAATCTCAACCTGTACTTCTTCATTGGTCAAGTTCTCTTCAATCGTCATACCCTCCAAAGGTGTAGTTGCCTTAGGGTCACCAATCAACTTCCTCAATATAGATACAAGGAAAATCTGATGAATAGAGCTCATGTCTAAAGGCAATTCCACCTTATATGCTACATTCCCAACCCGCTCCACAATCTCATAAGGTCTGATGTACCTTGGGCTCAACTTGCCCTTTTTTACAAAATGCATTATGCCATTCATGGGGAACACCTTCATATACACCCAATCTCCCACATGAAATTCAAGTTCCCTTTTTCTAACATCTGAATACGACTTTAGGCGACTTTGGCCTGTCTTTAAACTTTCCCAAATCAATTTCACCTTTTCAATAGCCTCTACAACCAAGTTCGGGTCTAACAAGGCTGCCTCAGTGATTTCAAACTAACCAACTGGAGACCTACATCTCCTACCATGCAAAGCCTTAAAAGGAGACATACCGATGCTAGCAAGGATACTATTGTTGTAAGCAAACTCGATGAGAGGTAAATCATCATCCCAATTTCCCCTAAACTCCAACACACAAGCCCTTAACATGTCATCCAAGATTTGAATTGTCCTCTGGGCTTGCTCATCAGTTTGAGGATGGAATGGGGTGCTCAATTTGACCTTAGTTCCAAGCCCCTTTTGAAAGGACCTCCAAAAATGAGAAGTAAATTTCATACCACGATCCGATATGATAGACCTTGGCACCCTATGCAACCTCACCAACTCCCGAATATATACCTTATCATACTCTTTGATACTATAAGTAGTCTTAACCGGTAAGAAGTAAGCTGACTTGGTTATTCTATC
This sequence comes from Solanum aculeatissimum, assembly GCA_038996855.1. NCBI lineage: Eukaryota > Viridiplantae > Streptophyta > Magnoliopsida > Solanales > Solanaceae > Solanum > Solanum aculeatissimum. Next base: position 3,829 of record JBCEWC010009266.1, read on the forward strand.
AACCACAACCCATATGGAATCAATTTGTCTGCAAATGTGGGGTAACCCAACCACAAATTCCATATTCATATCTTCCCACTACTAAGTAGGAATCTTAATATCTTGTGTCAAGCCACCGGGCCTTTGATGTTCTACCTTCACTTGTTGGCAATTAGGAGGAACAAGTGCATGGGCAATGGAACAAGAGTTTCATCATAACCATTCTTCAATGCATATTCCATGAATGAGAAACAAGTGCATGGGCAATGTAATTCAAACTTTAAATCACAATTCAATGGACAATTAACCTTAAATCAAGAGAAAATCCATATTCAAAACATAATGCAATTTACCCATGCATAATTAAACTATTAAGGGACATGCACATTGATCCTTCAAGAATTCCATGAACTTCATAAAATTCAACATTAAATCATCATTAAATCACCTAATTCCTAGAACCCACAATCTAATGCAATGAATTAAAGAGTAGGGTTGAAGAAACTTAAAATCATGAATTGAAGAGTAGGGTTTTTTGGTCTTCATGGATGAAAGGAAACCCACGAATCAAACCCACATACCTTGAGTTTAATCAAGAAAATTGAAGAATTTAGCAAGCAAAGTGAGAATTTTCTTCAATCCTTCAACAATGGAGGTCAAGAGTATTCAAGAAATTTTAGAGAGGATTGAAGATTGTTCTGATGAGTGAAATAGGATTAGGGTTTGAATTTAGGAGTTTAGGCGACTTTAGGGGAGTTAAAAGAGTCATAGGGTTAAGAAAATTTATGAAATTACCAATAATAAAGCGGATTAATCACAGAAACACAGTGTCACAATGAAGGCTCCAGTTGTCCATCCAATGGTACACGGTTCGTGTACCTGGCCGTCTAACATGACTTGGTCTCGTCTTCGACTTGAACTCTCGGGGGACTTTCTAGATCACTTCACGGAGGGACTCACGGACCGTGTGGCTGTACACAGACCGTGTACTTGTCCGTGGATCCACACTTGGCCTGGAGTTCAACCCTAGGAATTTTCCAAGTCTCTGCCCCACTTCACGGGACTCCTCAGGGGCCGTGAAGTGTTTCACGGACCGTGGGGTGGTCCGTGGGACTTGCCTTGGTACTTGGCTGAGGTCCTGGCCACCAGAAGCCCAATGGAACATCACACGAGCCCCCACATGGACCGTGGACCTTCACACGGTCCGTGGTCCAACCCTTAGCCCATTTCTAGAACCTCATTTCCAGCATCCTTCTAATTACGGGTAGCCTTGTTGTTTTGGCCATAACTTTCACATATAAACTCCGAATTGAGTGAAACCAGTTGTGTTGCAAAGATAACGCAAAGAGCTTCTATTTAATATATAGTCATCCCATACCAAAAGTTATGACCTTTTAAAGTACACTGCCCAACCGGCCTCACAATGTCACCAAATGGCCCGTTTTGAATCTGGCCACTTAAATTCAACCCATGTCTACCAAAATTCAACCACGACCAGTTTAACACTACCCTTGACCAACCATTACGAAGTTCAAATTTTTTTGGATCGTTACATCATCTCCCCCTTGGGAACATTCTTCCTCGAATGAGCTAAGACTACAGCTTGAGGACATCTATCAAAACAAGAAACATTTTCATCAAACTTATAACGAATTATACATCATTTCAAAAGTCTTTCAAAACTCATGTCAAAACATTAAGTAAATCATTTTGTGCTCATGTATGCATGCAATTTCATGAAACTCAAGAAACAAATAATTAGGAAGATAAAATGATAGGACCTAGTACCTTAAGCTTGAGTTGATTGGAAGAGATAAGGATATCGCTCCATCATGTCCAACTTCGATTCCCACGTTGCACTCTCTACATCTTGGTTCCTCCAAAGTACTTTGAGAGAAACTACCTCCTTATTGCGAAGCCGCTTCACTTGTCTATCCAAGATTTTAACCGGCACCTCTTCATAGGTCAAGTTATCTTCAATCATCACACTCTCCAAAGGTACAATTGCCTTAGGGTCACCAACCAACTTCCTCAACATAGATACGTGGAAAACCGGATGAATTGAGCTCATGTTCAAAGGCAAGTCCAACCTATAAGCTACATTACCAACCCGATCCACAATCTCTAAGGCCCAACGTATCGGGGACTCAACTTGCCCCTCTTGCCAAAATGCATGATTCCCTTCATGTGAGACACTTTCACATAAACTGATTCCCCAACATGGAATTGAAGATCTCTCTTCCTCACATCCGAATAGGACTTTTGGCAACTTTGTGTTGTCTTCAACCTTTTCCAAATCAACTTCACCTTTTCAATGGCCTCAATAACCAAGTTCGGGCCTAACAAGGCCGCCTCACCTAATTCAAACTATCCCGTCAGAGACCTATATCTTCTACCATACAATGCCTCAAACATAGCCATACCAATGCTAGCATGAAAACTATTACTGTAGGCAAACTCAATGAGTGGTAGATGGTCATCCCAATTTCTGTTGAACTCCAATACACAAGACCTTAGCATATCCTCAAAGGTTTAAATTATCCTTTCGTCTTATCCATCGGTTTGGGGATGAAATGCGATGCTCAACTTGACTTTTGTACCAAGTCTATTTTGAAAGGACTTCCAAAAATGAGAAGTAAATTGGATGCCACAATTCTATATGATAGACCTCGGTATACCATGCAATCTTACCAACTCCCGAATGTACACCTTAGCATACTCCTCGGCACTATAAGTAGTCTCAACCGGTAAGAAGTGAGCCGACTTGGTCATCCTATCAACCACCACCTATATAGAATCAAATTGTTTCCGGGTACAAGGTAACCCAACCACAAAGTCCATATTCACATCTTCCCACTTCCATATAGGAATTTCAATATCTTGTGTCAAGCCACCGATCTTTTGATTTTCCACTTTCACTTGTTGGCAATTAGGACACTCTGATACAAACTTTGTAATATCTCTCTTTATACCATGCCACCAATACAACTCTCTCAAATCTCTGTGCATTTTGGTAGATCCCAGATGAATAGAATATTGTGAATTATGAACCTCTTTCATGATAATTTCCCTCAAGCCTTCCTTATTCGGAATACATAGTTGGTCTTGGTACCGAAGCACACCATCTCCCCCTTGGGAGAAAACCTCAATTTTCCCATCGACAACCAACTTCTTCAACTCCACCAAGGAAGGATCTAAATCTTATTTAGCCTTCACATCAACTAGCAAAGAGGACTCAGATCTACCTCGCACAAGCATTCCACCTTCGTCGGATTCGGACAACCTCACACCCAAAATAGCTAAACGGTGCACATTCTTTGCTATCTCTTTCTTTCACTCATCCATATGTATCACACTTCCCATAGAAAGTCTACTAAGAGCATTCGCCACAACATTAACCTTACCGGGGTGATAAAGGACACTCATATCATAATCTTTAAGAAGTTCCAACCATCTTCTTTGCCTCAAGTTAAGGTCTCTTTGGGTGTTGTAAAATATTTTGATCGGTGAAATTGTCCATATGAACCCCATAGAAATAATGTCGCCATATTTTCAAAGCAAACACAATCGCCGCTAACTCAAGATCATGGGTCGGATAATTTTGTTCATGCACCTTCTATTGTTGGGAGGCATAAGCTATCATCTTACCATGTTGCATAAGTACACAACCCAAACCAACACGCAATGCCTCACAATAAACCACAAACCCATCTGACACATTTGGAAAAGTCAAAATCGGAGCTGATGTAAGTCGATCCTTCAATGTTTGGAAACTCTTCTCACATTCATTTTTCCACATAAACTTGGCTTTCTTTTGAGTTAACTTGGTCAATGGAGACTCTATAGAGGAGAACCCTTCAACAAACCTTCTATAATAACCGACCAAACCAAGGAAACTTCTAATACCTGAAGGAATCAACGGTCTAGATCAATCCCTTACCGCTTTGGTTTCTTAGGATCAATCTTGATTCCATCACCGGACACCACATGACCAAGGAAATCAACTTCTCCAAACCAAAACTCACACTTGCAAAATTTGGCATACAATTGCTTTTCTACCAATATTTGGAGAGGCAACCTCAAATGACCCATATGCTCTTGTTCACTACGGGAGTAGATCCAAATATCATCAATGAAGACCACCACAAAATTTTCAAGGAACGGCTTGAACACCCGGTTCATAAGATCCATAAACGCCGCCGGAGCATTTGTTAACCCAAATGACATCACCACAAATTCAAAATGACCATAACAAGTCTGGAAATCCATTTTCGAAATATCACACTCCCTAACCTTCAATTGGTGATAACCCGAACGAAGTTCTATCTTGGAGAAATGGGTAGCTCCTTGAAGTTGGTCAGACAAATCATCAATCCTAAGAAACGGGTACCTATTCTTAACAGTCACCTTGTTTAATTGCCTATAATAAATACACATCCGGAGAAATCCATCCTTCTTCCTCACAAACTACACCGGAGCACCCCAAGGTGAAATGTTTGGTCTAATATACCTCTTTTCTAATAAATCTTTCAATTGATCTTTCAATTCCTTCATCTTTTCCAGGGCCATACGATAAGGAGGGATAGAAATAGGTTGAGAGTCTGAAAGAAGGTCTATACCAAAATCCACTTCTCTATCGGGAGGAATACCGGGCAAGTCCTCAAGAAACTATTTTTCACCAGAACCGATTCAAGCCTAGGTGACTCACTCTCTATATCTATAACCCAAACAATATGATAGATGCACCCTTTACAAATTATCTTTCGGTCTTTGAGGTAGGAAATAAAATGACCTTTAACCATGGAATCACTACCCTTCCACTCCAACACGGGTTCATTGTAACTTGGAATTTGACTTGTCTAGTTCTACAATCAATTGAGCCATATGATGCACGAAATTAATCCATCCCAAGAATGACATCAAAATCATACATTTCAAGCTCTACAAGGTCACCAGGGAACACTTTATGCAACACTGACACGGGACAACCACGATGCACCTTTCGGGAAAATACAGAATCACCCACGGGAGTATACACCAAATAAGGTTCCCCCAAGGTTTAAGAACTCACACCATATTTAACAGCCAATAGAGGAGTCACAAAAGATAAATTTGCACCCGGATCAAGTAAAGAATAAGCATCAAAGTTAAAGATTTTCAACATACCAGTCACGACGTCTGGAGCATCCTCCATCTCTTGGCAGGAATGAAGAGCATAGAACTGGTTGTTTCTAAGAGCACCACCAATCAAGGCCTTTGGTTGCCCTTGATCACCGAGAGCAACTTGGTCCTTCTTCATATTCTTTGGGCAATTTGAGATTTGATGGTCTGAGCTACTACATCCAAAGCAAGCACCCGTGACCCTTCTACATTCATTTGCATGGTTTCCCCCATATTGACCAAAATGATGAAACCGGGGACCAACCCCAACTTGTGCCTTAGTTGGAGGTACCTTAGGATTAGCAATTCTCATGTTAGAACCTTTGTGTTATTCGAAATGGCCAAATCCACCACTACCCTTAACATTGGAGAACCTACCATCAAGTCGGTCCCTCTTAGCTTCGTGTACCCACCTCTCCTTTAGCTTTTCACCCTCTATTTGTTTAGCATAAGTCATGAGCCTCGAGATGTCCAAATCCCGAATAAGTACGGTCATTTTGTACTCTTTCACAACCAAATCTGATACTAAAATAATGAAATTGTGCATTCTTGCACGGGGGTCAGACATAAGCATGGGAACATATTTGGAAAGCTTAGTGAACTTAAGGGCATAGTCCCTCACTGTCATGTTACCCTGTCGGAGATTTATGAACTCAGTCATCTTAGCCTCTCTAAACTCAAGAGGGAAGAACCAATCAAGGAAGGCCATCTTGAATATCAAGCCTTCACAACATATCAAAGTGGTGCAAGCACCCAAAATGCTCAAAGAGCCATAACAAAGAGACTCTGTGATCACAAGCCTTAACATATCATATCATAACAAGAGTTTCGTCATGGCCATTCTTCAATGCATATGCCACGAATGAGGAACAAGTTCATGATCAATGGAATTCAAACTTTAACTCACAATTCAATGAACAATTCAACTTAAATAATGAGAAAATCCATATTCAAAACGTAATGCAATTTACCCACGCATAATTAAACTATTAAGGGACATGCACATTGATCCTTCAAGAATTTCCATGAACTTCATAAAATTAAACCTTAAATCATCATTAAATGACCTAATTCTTATATCCCACAATCCAATGCAATGAATTATACGAAAATTAGAAAAACCCATAACTTGAAGAAACTTAAAATCATGAATTGAAGAGTAGGGTTCTTGGGTTTTCATAGATTAAAGGAAACCCATGAATCAAACCCACATACCTTGAGTTTAATCAAGAAAGTTGAAGAATTTTGCATGCAAGGTGATCTTCCCCAATATTCTTCAAGCTTTCAACAATGGAGGTCAAGAGGATTCAAGAAAATTTAGAGAGGATTGAAGAGTGTTTTGATGAGTGAAATAGGATTAGGGTTTAAATTTAGGAGTTTAGGAGACTTTAGGGGAGTTAAAAGAGTCATAGGATTAAGCCAATTTATGAAATTAGCAAAAATGAAGTGGACTAATTACTGAAACACAGTGTCACATGGAAGGCTCCAGTTGGTCGTCCATTGGTACAAGGTCCGTGTACCTGGCCGTCTAACATGACTTGGTCTCGTCTTCGGCTTGTACTCTCGGGGGACTTTCTGGAACACTTCACTGAGGGACTCACGAACCGTGTGGCTGGACACGGACCATGTACTGGTCCTTGAAGATACACTTGGCCCAGTGTCCAGCCCCAAAAACTTGACAAGCCTCTGCCCTACTTCACGGGACTCCTCACGGACCGTGAAGTGTCTCACGGACCGTGGGGTGGTCTGTGGGACTTGTCTTTGTCCTTGGCTAGGGTCCTGGCCACCAGGTGCCCACTGAAACATCCCACGAGCATCCACACAGACCGTGGACCTTCGAACAGTCCATGGTCTAGCTCTTAGCCCATTTCCAGAACCTCGTTTCCAGTGTCTTTCTAATTAAGGGAAGTCTCACTGTTTTGGCCATAACTTTCACATCTGAACTCCAAATTGAGTGAAACCATTTGCATTACGAAGATAACTCGAAGAGATTCAATTTCATATATAGTTTCCCAAACAGTTCATCCCATTCAAAAAGCTATGATCTTTCAAAGTACACTCCCCAATCGGCCTCACAATGTCACCAAACAGTCCGTTTTGAATCCGGCAACTTCAATTCAACCCATGGCTACCAAAATTCAACCACGACCAGTTTAACACTATACTTGGCTAACCATTTTGACATTTGAAAATTTTTGGATCGTTACCGGTGCCTTCGAGTGTCACATTCACCATGTTATGCCTAGGCCCTAGGTTCGTGTCATAACAACCTCCTTTACCAAGAATTCACGCTTGTTGAATTTAATAGTTGCTTCTCTATTAAGTTCTGAAGAACAACCTCAAGTGATCCATATGCTCTTCCTCACTAAGGGAGTAGATTAGAATATTATCTATGAAGACCACCACAAATGTATCAAGGTAGTGATTGAACACGTTATTCAAAAAATCCATGAACATTGCAAGAACATTGGTTTTCCTAAAGGACATAACCATAAATTTAAAGTGACCATGCCTTGTCTGAAATGTCATCTTGCAAATATAACACTACCTTATCGTTAACAGATGATAGCCATAATAGAGGTCAATTTTGAAGAAATAAGTAGCCCCTTGTAACTCATTAAAAGAATTATCTATCCTCAATAGTGGATACTTGTTCTTTATAGTCACCTTGATTAACCTTTGGAAGTTTGTACACATTCAAAGTGACCCAACCTTCTTCTCACAAATAATATGTGACAACCCTATGCTAAAATATTTTGCCTAATGAAACCCTTTTCCTTCAAGCCTTTTAACTAATCCCTAAATTCTTTTAACTCTTTTGGGGTTATTCATTAAGGAGGAATAGAGATAGGTTGGGTATCGAGGAGAAGATATATGCAAAATTATAGTTCCTTTTGGGTGTACTGAGTAAGTCTTCTGGAAAGACATCCAAAAATTCATTCACAAAAGGAACTAACTCAATAGCAAGAGGCTAAAATTTTAGATCCCTAACCCTCACAATATAGTAGATACACCTCTTTGGAATAAGTTTCTAGGGCATTTACATAAGAAATTAATTGACCTTTTTATGTTGAATCACTACATACCCATTCAAGAATTGGTTCATTCAAAAATTAGAATTTAATCTTATGGGTCCTACAGTCTATGGAGGCTTAAGAAGCACGTCACCAATCTATCCCAAGAAAAACATCATAGACAACCATATAAATCTCAACAAGACCACAAGAAATAACTTTTTGTAACATTGACACAGATAACTCTGGTAGGCTCTTTGGAATACAAATGACTCACCCACAGGAATATAGATTGAGAAAGGCTCTAATAAAATTTTAGGATTCATATCAAACTTAGTGTCTAGGAAAGAAGTGACAAGAGATAAATTGGCACATGAATCAAGTAATTCATACGCATCAAAGTCAAATACCTTTAACTTGCTACAAAGCACATCAGGAGTTTCTTTCGCCTCTTGTCTAGAATGAAGAGCATAAAATCTATTATTGAGTTGAGAACCACCTTGTTGAACCCTCTGTTGCCCTTGACTACATAGAGTAACTTTCCTTTAGGTTCAACCTTCTTGACCTTTATTTGTTGTATATTTTGACACTCAGACAATATGTGGCCAACTTTACCATACCTGTAGGATGCACCGGTGTCTACCAAACACCTATATCCATGGTTTTTTACATAAGTGGTGCACCTGGGAAAGCCTTGTCTACTACCACCTTCAACCCTAGGGTATGGAACCCTATCCCTATCAAACCTCTTATTTGGAGCTTGAAATGACCATTGTCCTTAAAACCTTTGACCTTGTTGAGGATGCCCACTTCCACCACCAGAACTAGCATCAGAGAAGCCACTTTTGAATCGGGCCTTCTTGGACTCCCTCATCTTTCTTTTTTTTGAGCTTCTCACCTCCTGTTTATTATTTTCTAGAAATTTTCTTAGCAGAATCCATGAACCAAGAAATGTCCATATCCTCAAAAGCATAGCAATTCTACACTCTTTGACAACCAAGTTGGATATCCCAAAAATGAACTTGCTCATTCTTGCATGGGATTAGTAACCAAGGAAGAAGCATATTTAGAGAGCTTAGGGAATTTGAGGTCATACTCCCTCATGCTCATATTACCTTGCTTAAGGTTGATAAACTCAATCATCTTATCTTCCCAAATCTCAAGTGGAATGTAGCAAGCAAGCAATGCAAACTCAAAATCCTCCCAACTAATTGGATCTTCGTCCACCTTCTCAGACACCCATTGATTAGACCACACCTGGGTCACACCCCTGAGTTGATACGTTTCCGATTCTAATTTCTTCTCTGAAGTCACCTCCATAATAACTAAAACCATATACACCTCATCAATGAACACTTTAGCATACTCATACACCTTTGAACCACGAAACTTCGGAGGGTTCATCCGAGAAAAGTCTCTCACCCTAGATGCTGGGGTAGGCACATGAGGGAGAGGAGCAACAATATCCTGATTGTCCTGGTTTGACATATCCCAGGTCAACAAAGCAATAACGGTGTGAAATTTAGTATTAGTGAGTTATTCTCCTAAAGGGTCATAGGTTGATCCTTGTTAGCACATACTTCTATTGGCTTGGGTACTCTTCTAGGAAGTATTTTATGAAGATTATAAAGAATAATCGTTAGAGTTAGGAAGCCTTAAAACACGTCCAGCAACACAACATGCACCATGAAATAAGTGAAACATTTCCTAAAATACCTCATAGCGTCCTATACATAGATATGGCACGCATCACACCAATGAATAAGACTCTACTTGGCGCGACAAGTTGGACACCCTATGACAGTTCGAAACCTTAGGCTCTGATACTAAGTTTGTCATGACCCAAGTGAGGTGTTGAGTGTAACACAGAGATGAAGATCCCCAAGAGAATCCAAAACTAGCCTTTTTAGCATATCAAAAGTATTCAAGGGAAATAAGCGAAGATTCTAATGTGAAAGCTGAGACATAAACATAAACTATAGCGTAAGGTGACATGAAGTACATAAGCCATAATAATCATACACCATGTCCAATAAGTCTCTAAGTCATAGATTAGGCAGGAGCTAAGACATGTCCCTAGCTCACCCTCAATGAAAATAAAGATAATCTCAAACATAACATAAGCTAGAATATGGTAGGTCTCGTCCTTAAAGCATGAAGACACACACAATTTGACTCTAAAAGCAATCAAAATCTAGCCACGAGGATGAGGATGGGGATAGTCACCTATCCCTAATTGGTAATACAATGTAGGCAAAGAGTGTGCATTAGTACGTCTGAATGTATTAAGTATGTGGGAATGCAATATAATAATAATGCATAATATAAATAACTGCATAATAATGATGCATTAGCAAAGGCACATATATATAAAGAATCAAAGTAGAAAAAAATATCATTGTACCAATATGCCATGAATATAATGATACATGATATCATAGTTCATCAACATATATGGGAATGTCATCGTACCAAACAACAAGACCATGCAAGCTATACATAGAATCTTGGTGTTTCCCCTCGATCTCTCTCTATCATACCTCAAAACCATTAAGAGATATGGCAATCTTCATAATCATAGATACACAACTATGAGTCGCGATTAAATCTATTGAGAACATATGTCAAGTAAGGGATCAGAGGATATGGGAAGATGGATAATCAATTAGAACCCAAATGATCCATTACACAAGCTTCATACAGTCCCTATGGGTAGGTTAGGTTGCTTGTAAATACAATATCAAACTACACGAAAGTAGTGTTCCATATGAACATGGTAAGGTCTCATATGCCAAATCACACTAGGAATTCATTGAGACCTATGTAATTGAATAGCAAACCTATCTAGAACCTTAGTCAATTGAACCCTAAGTTAGGCATTTGACCAATTAGAATAACCCATGACTATCACATAAACCCTTCTCTTCAATTACTCAAGGATACTCATAATAATCGAAGATCTAAGATAGATTCATGTTCACGACCTTAACACATCAATTATAAATGAAGGTAAGTATGAATTCATAAATCAATAAAGCACAATTGAAGCAATTAAGGGAGAAAACCACTTGATTTGCAAGAATATATTCAATTAAGTGTAAAAGCAAAAGCTTAAATCAATACCAACATATAAATCTAAATCCAAATCTCATTACATATACAATTTATAAACTACAAAGCATGGAAAGTAAGAGTGAGTGAAAGATTTTACAATGGAAGCTCACATATTTCAATCTTCACAAGAAATTGTAGAAAACATGCCCGTCAAGCCTCACCCATAGCTAAAATCCCCTCCTAAGGTGTGTTCTTCCTTCAGTGGATAATGAACAATGGTCTATTGTTATGGAATAATATTCTCTAGGGCTAAGAGTGTGTGTAATATGAATTTTCGATCAAAATCACAAAATTCCAATATGCTCAGGTGTTAGTGACATTAAAACTTTGCGTTTTGACCACGTTCATGGAGGTCAACATAATTCAATCCTCCACATATGTGTCTGCCCACTCCACATTCACAGATGATAGCTTGTTTCACCTTTTCATGCGTGTGCCTAATGGCCATATACGTGCTATACAATCACCTAATACTCCGGGTTCGACGGTCTGATGGACGCGATCGCGGAACACAAATGTGTGCTAGGTACCAACTCTTCTTTTTAACTCTTTTTTGCTCTAAATCAGCTCCAAACTTCATTAATTCCAGCAAAACTCTTTGTAAAGCATAGTACCTAAAATATACACCATTCAAAACATAATTAACATAAATCCCTTAGATTAACAATACAAAATCATAAGAAAAAGTGACATAAATGAGTGTAAATTCACCACTCATAAACACCCCCAACTTAAATCGTTTCTTGTCCTCAAGCAAAACAAATCCAAATATAAGAGGCCATCAAGTTAAGCACAAAACAATCCCAATTCACATTTATCAACTATGTTATGACTATGACTTTCGTTTGTACCAATTGTTAGCACAAACATATGATTGTCTATCTAGAAACTCCCTTAATTTCAAAACAACCTTTTCTAAAGATAAAATCAAGCTTCAAGAACAATCCAGCAACAACATATATTTTAAAGAAATGACTCAAACCCCTAGTTGACCAAACGATTCCACTCGACTCAACTTTGAAAGGTATCAATTTCACCATTCCATCTCAATTTTCATACCCTCACAAAAAGAAAGAAAGTCCCATAACACACATAAATATTTACTAAACAAGAGGCAATGAGTCAAACACTCACACTCAATAAAGAACATCGTTTGCACACAAATGACACACAATAGGCTTGCCCATATTTTCAATCAACATTGACTCAACTTCATTCGATTAGAAATCCCTATGGTCTTTATCAATCTTGTAATTCATGTTTTGGGTAGTGTAGGATATAATTTGGATAATAGGGACTAAATCCTCCTTAAATCTACACACAACATCCAACTTGCAACTTTTCCACTCTTTTCTTCAAATTTAACACCAATGCACATTTCAACTTTTCTTTTCCAACCTTGATGTCCCACATGCAATCATTTTCAACTTTTTGGAGGAATCAATTCACTCAAAAATTTTTATTTTTATTTTTTAAAACACTTCTTTATTTTCCTCCATTCACTACTCTGTTTTTCTTTCTTTTAACAAGCTCTCAAGTGATGGAAATCCTTTATAATTCTCCCACATCACCCCCAACTAAGGCTTAAAGTCTGTATTAACCAAAGCAATTCATGTTCAAGGATGGAATACGAGTTTAAAAGAGGATTGCCTTTTCAAAAAGGTTCAAGGCATGTAATTAGGTTATCAACAAAAAGGTTGAGGCTCAAATGGGATACTAAGGACACATTTAACGGAATGGTGGGATTTTTAGGCTAAGTGGGCCAAAAAATAGACCAAAGAATGCCTAAGGTCATTTTTCCAACCAAAATCCATCAAGACCAACCTTTTAAGACTAACCAGGCATGTTCTAAGTGGCATAAGTAAATACAAGGAATTATTTCAAAAACTCACCATGCATGAAATGCAAACTAATATGGAAAGGTTCAATTTCACTCTCAAGTCAAAGATAAGGGACTCATTTATGAAGATATCCATCTAGCAAGTAAGAGTCACAAAAAGAGCAAAAGTGTTATCCCAAAATCATTCAATTTCAAAAATAGGAAGGGTATGCTTCTTTCACTATTCACAAAACTTGACTAAATCTACTAGTACCATAAAAGTCACAGTCTGTCTTTTAGGTATGAACAAGGTCAACGACTACTCAAACATTATCAAAGACAAAATCCAACTCACACACTCACAATCGATTGATGATTTACCCTTAAGAACGTTGTCACTCAATCTATCATTGGGCATCGCAAATTATACACCTACTACAGCAAGACACTAATAAGCAAATTAGACTAAAATCAAGAAGCTACTAAACTGTAAAAAACTAAAAAAAAATCTAAAAACACAAAAAAGTAATAAACCAAACTAAACAGCAAATTCAACACAATATATACAAGCCCAGCAAGGGCACATCACAGCTATAACAATCCAAGCCCGACAAGGGCAACATCAAAACAAATTTCTTAGAAATCTCCCAATACAAACTATTAATCCAGAAATCAGAATATACAGGTCAAATTGCCCTACAGGAGCACCCCAACTAAAAATGGTACTGTGTCCTCACAGTATAATCACAAAATAAAAAGAGAATATGAGGGACTCCCCAAAGAAATCACTCGAAATTAGATCTCGAGGGAAAGGCAAAATCATCATCAAAATCTGATGAGCTGGACCTACATAATTACCTTAGCTTACTAATAATCTTATTTAGGAATTTGCTCTTCTTCTTGTCATGCTCCCTAAACTTCCTCTAGTGTTGCTCGATCTTTACTTCTCGTTGACTTATATGCTCAAGTCGATTGCTCATAGCCCTCTGAGTAGCAGAAACTAAAGCAAATATAGGTTGATCATTAGTAGATACTCTAAGTGGGTGTGTGGGGAATATTATAACTAGTTGTCTGATATGAGGATCCATTCCATTTATCGACGAAGAAAGATAACATGGGGTAAGAGGACCAGACTAAAAAGGTATTGTGAAAGTGGAAGGCCCTACAACAGCTATGGTTGAACTGTCAGCCTTCTGAATTTAGCTCAATGAACTAGCCAAAAGAGGGATCCAAAATGTCAATCTTCCTCCTCTTCCGCGCTCTTTGGCTGGCTTTTTTCTTCAAAGAGTAAATTTATTTTCCTTGCTTTTGCTCCTCATCTATAAGTCAGGTAGCTATCCCTATCTCATAACATAGCCTTATGATCAAGGAGGGGTAAACCAAAATCTTGGCCCTACCTAGGGAAACCTCAGCAATCTAATCAAATAATCAACTACTTGACATTTTCTGCTAGCTTGTCCATACCAATTATTTTCTCCATTCCAATAATGGTGTAATCATAACATTAATTGATCCTAGGGCTATTTTAGTCTTTCTAAACTCTCCTAAAACCCCTAAATTGAACCCTAATACTGTCTAGTTCATTCAAACTCTAAAATCGCTTCAAAATTTCTCTCAATTTTCTCTCATCCTCTATTGAAGGCAAGCTTGGGAATTTGGGGAAAATTAATTCTTCTTCAAAATCTTCTTATTTCTCTTGGTTAATTCAAGGTATGTGGGCTTGATTCATGGTTTCTCTTCCAACCATGAAGACCCAAAACATTTTATTTAATTTGATGAATTTCAATTTCTTAAAAATGTGTCTTTAACATTATGAATGATTTACTTAAAATTGAAGTGTGGGTTGTGTTAATTTATTAATTTCAAAGTGGATATAGCTCCTAATTGATGAATACCATTGATTTTATAATGTTTCAAAAATGCATGTCCCCTTAGCTCTGAAATTCAAGTATGGTAATAAGAATTTTGCTTTAAATTGATGATTTCATCATGATTTGGATATGGACTTATTGTATTGATGATTTAAAAGTTGTT
>JBCEWC010009267.1:0-18947 GCA_038996855.1 Solanum aculeatissimum
TGATTTAGGGGTTTAGGGGACCTTAGGAAGTCTAAAAAGGGCCTAGGGATCAACCAAATTACAACTTAACCTTTAATAAAACGGACAAAATTTCAGCACGCAGGGCAAAACGGAGCCCCAAACGGCCTATTCCACTTTTGACGGTCTGTCTCACTACTCAGTCTAACTTGCCTTAGTCAAATAAATAGCCCACATCTTTTCCAAGGCTCTGCCCAAATTGAAGGACCACCAAACGGTCCGTTTGAGGTCTCACGGACCGTGGGGTGGTCCGTGGACCTTTACTTAGTTTTTGGGATGGGTCTTGGCCACCCCCAGCACACTGTACCACTTGACGTAACCCCCACACGTACCTTTCAAAGTTTCACGGCCCGTCTCCCATGCCTTGGGCCATTTCCAGAGCCTATCTCCAATGTCTTGCGAATTTCAGGTAGTCCTACTCATTTGGCCATAACGTCTTCATCCGACCTTGGAATTGAGTGAAACCAGTTGCGTTGAAACGATAATTCAAAGGGCTTTCATTTGGTATGTAGTAGCCTACACATTTCAACCTACATCAAAAGGTATGTATCTTTGAAGTGCATTGTCCAAATGGCCTCTCTAGGTCCCAAAATGACCCGTTTTGCGTTCGGCTACTTAAACTCCACCCGTGGCCACAAAATTTCAACCACGACCATTATAACACCATACAAGACCAACCATAAGAGGTTTCGAAAATTTTTGGGTCGTTACATGATGACCCTTGGCATAACTTTGAGGGCCTTATGAGAGGGGCCCTCCACGAGTCACTCCACGGCTCGTGGTGTAAACCACGGAGCATGGTGTGCTCCATGGTAGGCACACCCTCAAGGAAGCCTCATGGCTTAGCAAAAAATTGCCTTTTCAAGGACAAGGTTCACTCCAAGAAACCCTATACAGTCCATGGAGTGCACCACGGGCCGTATAGGGTTCCTTAAAGGGGACCCTTGGATAAAATGTCTTTGAAACAAATATTTAAGCATAGATAAGGCTTCCCAATGTCTGAGACCTTACATTATGACGGCTTGATCGGTGTGGACAATCACCTTAGTACCTAGAAAGTAGGCTCTAAACTTCTCAATGCATACTCCACAACCAATAATTCTTGCTTGGTAATGGTGTACTTCTTTTGGGAAACATTCAGTGACTTAGAGGCATAGTACACCTGATGAAATAGTTTGTCTTTTCTTTAGAAAAGGAATACACCCAATGCTACTCCACTTGCATCACATATAACCTCAAATGGAAGGTTCCAATTGGGAGCCATAATAGTGGGAGTTGTGTCATAACCCAACCTACCAGACCGTGGAGTCCCCTACTCTGATACCTAGATAAGAGAACCCTAAATTTTTAACCAATTAAATCATGAAAAAGATGAACAAAATAGAAGATAAAATTAAAAATATCTTTGAATTATCTAGTACAGAGTTAAAATTTCAATTTAAGTTTTTGAAAAATACATCTAGCACCCCCAAAGATTCTAGTATGAACATGTATAAGAGCTTCTAAAAACACAGTGAATAATAAACTAATGACACAGCCCCCACCATGAGGAAGGAAGAGTAGAAAATGTTGGAGATCATCATTGTCTTCATGTAAGAAACATCATCGATCTTGCAACCAGACTATACAAGAAAGATATAACAAGAGTAGTATCAGCACAAACATCATATACTGGTAGGTATCATCAGTCAACCCGAAACCAACCATATAATGTAAACTAAATATTAAGAGGCAAACATGCAATAAGGGACTACACCACCCAATATTTTACCTACACATTATTACCATTTTGATTATCTTAATTACCCCTAATAAGTAACGTGATCTCAGCCTTTTAAATATTTTTCTACCAACTCTATACTAACCAGGGCCTAAACCTTTTATTCCTCATAAATAATAGAAGTTCAAAACTCATAACTGCTAACTCAGGCTAATCAATGTATTATTTTAGTTTAATCATTCTCAGTTATGCTAAGCCTAGAATGTTTACTACCTTATTAGTGAGATGGCCACAGTAAGGCAGTTGAAACTTGATTCCCTGTACCTATACTGGCCCGCCAGTGTGGCTTACACGGAGATAGAAACTCAAACTTCCTTTCCCAAGCCCTTAATATACATAACCATAGTATCAAACATAATCTGACTCTAAGTCATCAATTCCTTATATAACAAACCCCTTAACTACTATCCACTTATTCACACACGACCCAATACCTAGTTATATGGATTGTAACAATAAAGGATACACAATAACATTATTAATATAGCATCACTTAGACGTTAAGTTTTTTCCTTTCAATTGTTACACAAGATGAGCATAATAAATTACAGTTATATCAATCCCTCTATTAGTGCACATGTAATCATAAGAAAATAATAGGCTCATATATCAGTAATGGTTCTCTCATGGAACTCACACCCAAACTATTAGGGTGTCGGTGCAACACCCGGTCTAATAGTTAGTATGTTAGAATGTGACACTTGATCAAATTGTATATGTCAAAACATGGCACCTAATCAAATAGTTATATACAAAAATATGACACCTGATCTAATATGTATCAGAATATGATGCCTGATCCAACATATGTCAAAATGTGACATCTGATCCAACATATGTCAGAACATGACACCCGATCTAATAGTATGTCAGAACGTGACACCCAATCTGTAAGCACAAGCATAATCATAATTATAACCACAATGAATAATTCACTACATGCCAAGTTCAAGTATTAGATTCATTTCATACAATTAGATCATGAGAGATAAACAATTAGTTTTATGCCATCATCCCCTTTTTACATATATACAAAAAGTACTATGAAGTAGTTAACATGCATATATCAGACAAATGAGAATACTAAACCATCACATGCAATACAACCACTCCACTTGAAGTCACAAGTAAATTAACAAGTTTATTATAGGATTTATTAATATGAAGATAATTCACATTAGACCTTTTATTTCCTTAATGAGCATTACCCAAGTAATTCACATAGGACAGTCAACATGAACAAACCCACATGTATGTATCACTAATCAAACATTGAACTTCTTGATTATCATAAGTCTCAGGATCTCACAATAATCTAATAATTCTCTTACATATAAATATTACAAGGACCACCAACTAACTCAATAAGAATTACTTGGGGAAACAATCAATAGTAGGTTATTCCCGCTAAACATAGGCTAATCACAACCAGCATAGTACCTTCATGTCCTAAAAGCAATAGTTACCATACTTAACCATCTAAAATCTATGATCAAAGTCCTAGGCATGATTTCTCCTTTTAATGTACATTATACTATGCGATAGAAATAGGTTTACAACTACTCAAGAAGGAAAGACCTAGCCTACCTGGCGCCAAGCAGATGCAGAAGGAGGATAGCATAAATTTTGACTTCTCAGTGATGAAACGGTAGAGGCAGGCTTCAAATCCATTGGAAGTATTCTTTCTTGCGCTAAGATCCTTTCGCTCCCTTCTTCCTAAGTCGCAAGCAGTCATTTAAGGGTTTATAGGGAAGCCCTCGTCTATTTTCTCACTTAAGGAAAGACAAAGGTAATAAAAATCTACCTCGTTTTTTTTTGCCCCATTGAATTCCGCCATGGCGCCTCAACCTAGACAATATTAGTAAAATGGTCATAACTTTTTACTTTGGACTCAAAATAATGTAAACTTGGTGGCATTGGAAAGAAGATTCATAGACCTTTCATTTTATAAATCATAGGCAACCAATTCATTATAGGATGAGAGTTATGATCATTTGAAGTTGACCTTAGTTTATACCTTAGCTCAAAACTAAATCTTTCAACTTAACTTTATGATGGAGGGCATTGTATGACCATAAAACCATAACTAACACACTCGTATACCAAGAAATTGATCCTAAACTTATGATGAATGAGATTTTTGTACCTTTAATGCCTATATTTTTAGTAACAATGGAGTAGGTCATACAATAGATACCAATTTATGAATCGTTCATCCTCAAACAATAAGTGGAAGAGTAGGTACAAGTCTTTGAAACCAGCAAATGACTCATCCTAGCTAATGAAAGATCACATACCTCAAAGTTTAAGCACAAAGAGACCTCATCAATAGGCTTTGTTAGGAAGAACGAGACAAAATCATGAAGTCTTTTCTACTAGTTCCCATGTTTAGCCCCACTAGGATGGAATAACAAAAGTAGTTTAAAGGGGAAAAAGAGTGGGTTTTTTTCATATTCTCTTTTACCGACCCTCAAACGTCTAAAACATATCGATATTATGTTTTAGATGTCACATCAAAGGTAACAGTCTCACTCCTTACTCTAATTACTTCATAATCATTACATGGTACAAAATAATAGAGTAGAGTAGCCTTGGGGTAGTTATTGAAATTTTAGATGGTTACTTGATTTCCAAACAATAACATAACATTGACCCTTCTTTTATGTTTACAAAGTCTCAACACATTTCGGCCTAAAATTTATAGAAAATAGGACCCAAATGGTTTCAAAATGGGTGAGGAAAGTCGTGTAGTGTTACTGATTAAACACTTAGATTTGGGCACCATTTAAGAGTAGTAATGCTAGAATAGTTACATAACTAGTAATAGAGCATTTTTAGAAATACTAAGCTGGAGGAATTTTTATGAAAATTGAGTTTTGGGGAGATGGGGTGCCACAACCACATCCTTGAAGTTTGAAATATGTTGAAGACTTCCATGGAGACCTTGCTTCCGCTATGGCGGTTTCTCCATGGTAGGATCCCAAGCACCATCCTGCCTGTAAGATAGTTGCCCTACTTTGGTTGAAAAAAATTTCCTTTCTTTTACACAAGATCGTGTAATTAGGTTGAGTCCTAATGTACACCATTATGAATTATTGATGGATTAATAATGGAGGGATTCAAAGAAATAGACCTACCCTTTTTATGTCAAATGTTGTAATTCAAAGTTCCACGTTTCATAGCTCCATGCCAAAAGTTTTTATAGGATACTACATTTCCCCACATATACGACATTACCTTAATTTCTCAAGGGCCACCCCTAAGACACAACATCTCTCAACCACACAACATAGAAAATCATAACAAGTTACTCATTCATGTTGATATATTGGTCCACAATATCAATCTTACATGAAATAGTCAATGATTAGTCCCATAAAACTATCCTAAGAGCCATCTCCATGCTACTCTATTGGTTGCTGATTATCTTATCCAATACTATGTGAGTATTTATTCCCATTAATGGATAATCATAAATTCACCAATACCCAAATAGTTTGATCCCAGCACCACCTCATGATTTTTTATTAACTATCCATTATCACTACCATGTAAAGTATTACCCAATCAAGGTAAAATAACCGAGTCAAATAAGGTCAAGTGTTCAAGTAGTTATAGGTTACTACAACTCAACAACACTATCCACACCAAGTCAATAACCTTATCACAAACAAGATCACAATTTAAAACAACTAAAGCATTGAGTCCCCATAAACTCAATCTAATAATTAAAATAATAAAGACAGATAGAAATACAATTCAGTAATAACTAAAACATTGAGTCCCCATAAACTCAATCTGATGTTTAAGCAATTATGACATATAGAAATATAATTTAACAACAACAAAAGCAATTAGTCCCCATAAACTCAATCTAAAAATTAAAAATAGTCATGATCACAAGTATAATGTAGCCCCAACTTCCAAACTCAAGTCTTAACTTAATAAACACATGAAATCATATTAAGTTCCTCAACATATTTCCCAGATCGAACTCAGTAGTACTTAAAAAAGAATTCAACATCCCATTATTTTAAAATCAGTCCTGAAACAATTAAGAAAATCTTTCATAATAATCATTCCACTGTTATACAACAATAGCCCTTTTCTCATATAGTTTCCACTTAGGTCTAACAATTTCCAAAATCAAAGTTTTTCGACTGTCATAGTTTATTCTTTTTCCATATCATCTTTCCAATGGTAAGTCCATGTACAAATAAGGTGCAGTCTCTCACATAAACACACAAAATATAAAAAGTTTTTCATTAATCACCTTGTAAATACGCTTCAAGCTATACACCTCAAACATTGGCAATCATTCAGCCAACACTATACACATAATCACATCATCTTATTCAGGTAAATACACTTCACACTTTGTAGTTATACTGGAAGCACTATACACATAATTGCAATTTCAAGCTATATCATGCAAGCAAGACAAAATTATTAACTTTATTCACTTTGTGGATGACCATAAGTCGACCATTCATGCATTTACACAGTATTCAAGGCCAGATACCAATTGAAACCTTCTCAATTCTAATTGTTTTTGCATGTGTTCCTTTAGTTGCGACAACGATATTCAATTTATCTTATTAAGATACCAATTACAATTTGTAGATACTAATTGGACTCAACCTATACCATAAGCGATAGACTACACGAAATGAGAGAAGAAATAGAATGATATTCTAGAATGTGTCACAGCTTCCTGGAGATTAGATATAGACATTAACACACCAATACATAGGAATTTATTCTACATTTTCTCTTATATTGGGAGACTGGTAATCTGGGCTCTAATACCAATTGGTACAACCCAATCGATTAGGCCATGTGGTCACCTACTCTAACATTTAGATTGAAGAACCCTAAATTTTTAACAAATTAAATCATGTGGAAGCTGAACAAAATAGAAGATTAAATTATAAAGGACTTTGAATTATCAAGTACAGAGTTAAAAATTCAATTTAAATTTTTGAAAAACACATCTAGCACCACTAAGAGTTCTAGTCTAAACAAGTATAAAAACTTCTAAGAATATAGTGAATAATAAAATAATGACACAGCTCCCACTATGAGGAAGGAAGAGTAGAAGCTGTTGGAGATCGTCATTGTCTTCATCCAAGAAATATCACCGATCCTACAACCAAACAATACAAGGTATAGAAAAAGTAGTATTAGTACAAATAACACGTATTGGTAGTCATCATCAGTTAACTCAAAATCCACTACATAATATAAAGTAAATATTAAGAGTTAAGCAAACAATAAGGTACTGCATTACCCAAACATTTACCCGCACACTATTACCATTTTTATTACCATAATCACCCTTATTATGTTATACAAACTCAGCCTTTTAATTATTCTGCTGCCTACTCCAATAGAAATCAGGGTCTAACCCTTTTATTCCTCATAAATAATAGGAGTTCTAAACTCATAACTGCTAACTAACTCTAATCAATCTACCATTTTATTTTAATCATTCTAAGCTACACCTGGCCTTGAATATTTAGTAGCTTATTTGCAAGATGGCCACATTAAGGCAGTTGAGACTCATCTCCCTATACACGTATTAGCCCATCATGGCAGGACCTATGTCACACCACGAGTTTACACCCTTGATGTGGTCAGCACCTAGAACCATTTCTTGTCCCAAGAAAATCACTTGGTCTGGCTACTTTACTCAGTGGAAGACTTAAATAATAAATTATAGGCTTAGATATAATGAAGTAAAGAGGTTGCAATAATCTGAATAAGCTAAGTAGAGAAAATATCTCAGCAATAACTGAAAGTAAGAACTAAAACTCATGTCATCCAGTATATGGAACCTCTAACTAAGATAATATAAAACAACTATCATGACAGGCCCACGGTAACCATGATTAAAAACAAGTACTGAAATAGAATTAAAGACTCCAAAGCCTCTGACTGGTAAGAGGTCTTACTAATAGTTAAATAAAGTGTTGGTCCTCAATGGAGCATCTGCTGAGGGACTTTGTTATCGGTGTATACATTATAAAATGATGCAGGTCCAAAGGACGTCAGTACATGGAATATACGAGCATGTAAAATAGCCAAAATAGGGAACTCAGGATAAGGCAATATACTCAGAAGTAGCTTATGTCACCCAAGTTATACCTCCTTTTTGAAGGATAAAGAGATTGTTGTCAAGTAAATAACCTAACCAAGGTTAAGGTCCCTACATGGAATAAGGTAGACTCCAATGTAATTTAATTGCAAAATTGGGTGATTAACCTACTTATCTCCTGAAAGAGGGGACTGTAATTTAGATTAAAGAAACCTAAGTTAAAGCAAGTGGTGTAAAATTAGTAGAAGAGTTAACTAGGGTGATATGTTCCCCATGATTCTCTAACTCAGTATTACTAGAAAATTATAATCTTTTCCAGTGTGTAGATAAAGAACGGACAGTTAAGTTTACCTAAACCTTTGATCCAGCGTAAAGGTAAATTTCACCACGGGGTTTGATCAACCTTCATGGTGTGACATTACTAACCCTTACCTATAGTCCCAGTACAACCTCCCCTTGATCTAGTTTGGTTGATTAGACGAGAAAACATCAATTGAATCATGTTAATTATTCTCTTTTCTTATTCATTACCTCCTTGATCCAGCAAGTAACACTAGGAGAGTTCTAATTTTGGCCATCCGTTAAAAGTGTTTTAGATAAAGAGAATTAATTAATACATTGATACGCACCTTCAAAGAATTCTGAATTATCCAATTTTACCTTGTTAGTTCTTCATGGTTCCCACAACCTTAGTTGTGGATTTAGCTACTCATAATTAATGTAGATGCCAGAATCATGATAAAGAATAACATAATTGAGCACTTACACGAATGAAATTAAGCATAAGAAATCCAACTCTTCAATGGAACTTGTAATTACGAATCAAGAACATAAAATATTGTTTATCTCTAACTAAAAGTACTAAAAACTACGAACTACTATGAACTCTATGCGAAAACTTCTCACAAAATAACCTAAAAACCTATTTATAATGTTTAAAATACAAAACAAACTCAAACTAGGAAAGCTGCATTAGTGTGCTCTATGGGCATACTCTACGGGTCGTAACATGTTCTATGACCTATAGTCGGGCTTTCGTGGACTTCATCTTTAGAACTGGGGTGACTTCTACGAGACCCTTCTATGGGTTGTATAAGATTTTATAGCTCGTGGAGGGTTTTGTTTGATAACTTCTCAGCAATTCCTTAATCTCTAATCCTTAGGATATGACAACTAAGTTATCACTCGTATAATGATTTACAGCTCATCAACTCGTTCGTAGATTAAACTTCTGAAAATCACCCTTCACTGGAATTTGCTATGACTCCCCTTCTACGGCCCATGGAATACTCCACGACCCGTAAAGGGTTTCGTGAATCCTCAAAAACTACACTTTTAGCACACTTTGCCCAAAAATCATATCAACCCTATAATCCTATGAAACAAACATAAAAACATCAAATCTAACAACATCATTTTGAGAACTTACAAAATTCTAAGTTTTAAGCATCAAAAGTATTGTATTTCGACAGCACATCAACATCCTCAACTTAAAATTATTGTTTGTCCTCTAGTGAAGGATTCAATCTACATAGGTACCACAGCCACACACAGACCTCGGTAATGATAAACATCATATCAAACTCAAGCACAGATCCCACCCATTCAAAACCACATATTAGATAGCTATCAAACAGACTAGTGCAAATCAATATATTCAATAGTGCAACTCTGACAAGCAAGGTGACCACTGATAAGCAACAATCATTGACTCAATCCAACATTAAAAATGCAATGCAAGTGCCCTCACAAAAAGAAGTCTCATCTTACTCTCATAGTGATATTTTCAGATTCAATACTTGGGACTGCACAAAACCACTCACTCTCATAAAAGTTGTTCAAACACTGTGATTAATACCATATGCTTACCCCTATACTCAAGACTATAACCTTTGACTAATCAGACTACGATCACTTTAGGAATTTCTAGGCTTGCAACGTAGGCTCAGGGGGCTTTGGTGTGATGTTCTGAAAATATAGTGGATAAAGGCCCTCCTTGACACTGTGTTTTTCTACACTTTGGCCCTACCAACCTATCACTTTCATCACATTCTCTCTTTTTCCCCTCATTCAAATCCTTTATAGGGTGCTTTATTTTCATTTTTAGCTCATTGACTTGTATTTTCACATTCTTTTGCTTTTTATCACAACAGTTAGGCAATTCTTTCTTGTTTCTTGCACCATTTTTCTCCTTTTTCTGCGTCACTAGTTTCCCCCTCATTTTTCATGACTTCTACTTACACAAGCCACCCTCAACTTAGGCTTTTTGCCTGATTTGAGGTGTACAATATCCTACCTTTGAACCAGGCCCACTGTGGGTAGCCACCCTCAACTTAGGAATTTTGCCTCAGTCAAGGTGCACAATGTTCAAGGAAGGACCGGGGCCAATTTCAGGGTTTATCATTCATTAAGGTTAGGTTACTTAGGTATTTATAGGAAAAAGGTACATATCAGACTCAAACATTGGGATCATGGGGTACATTGCACATTTGGTTGGTCATTTAGGCTAAGTGGACTAATAAGAATAATGGCCTAAGATCATTTCCTAACCTACGTTCTCTAAGTCAGAGTAACAAGGCAAGTTTTGAATTAAAACACAGTATATGAATCAAGTAAATAAGCTCTCACACACATAGCACTAATTACACTATCAACACAAACTCTTAGATCATGATTTTCAATCAAATTCAACCTAACTTATCAGAACGAGCACCTGTCAAGCATTCAAACATACATGGTTGTTATCAAGACTAACTAATAAAAAATTTGGTGGGTATCATTTTTCCATAAAAAACAAACATATGCCATAGATATCAGTACTATGTGCTACTAATACCACCTAAACATCCTAAACATGTCGGTTCAATAGAAATTAAATATCCGCAGGAAAAAAGAACACAGGCAAGAAAACCCTTTGGAATCAAAAATTGGGATAGTTATAGGCCAAAGTTACTTAAACTTCACTGAGGCCTATAACTACCCACACCCCATCAAAAAAGTTGTGCATTGTCTCCGATGCACACAGAAGATCAAAAGAGCAGGGGTCAGAAGAACATACCTAGGCACCTAAGTGCCTCTCTCTTCTTGGGTTGCCTCTCAAGTAGTGCCTGATTTAGTGTCGTGGCACAACTTCGACCACTTGAATACTCGGACTTTAGCAAGTAACCATGCCTCTATTGTATTAATTTCTTCAACATTGCCAAGATATAGTTTGACACTTTGGCCATTCACTTTAAATATTGTTCCATTTCTTTTCTCCAACTCAATTGCTCTATGATCAAAAACATGTGCCAGTCTAAAAGGTCCCAACCACCTAGATTTGAGTTTCCCAGGGATCAACCTCAACCTAGAATTGTATAGCTACACCAAATCTCCTGGTGCAAACTGGCAATTTTCGATGCGGGGATCATGTTATAGTTTCATCTGTTGTTTGTACAGGGCTAAACTCTCATACGTTTTTAAGCGGAATTCATCTAGTTCTTTCAATTGGTTTAGCCTCAAAGTTTCCACCTCATTCTAATCCAGTTTCAAATTTTTGAGTGCCCACATCGCCTTGTGTTCCAGCTCCACCGGTAGGTGACGTGCTTCACTAAAGACAAGTTGATATGAAGACATACCTATGGGAGTTTTAAATGTTGTCCGGTATACCCATAATGCAACGTCAAGCTTCCGCAACCAATATGATTTGTTTGCATTCACAGTCTTGGACAAAATCTACTTTATCTCCCTATTTGAGAACTCCACTTTCCCACTTGTCTGGGGATGATAAGGGGTTGCCACTCTATGCTTTACCCCATATTTTTTCAATAGATCTTTGAATAGCCTATTGTAGAAATGAGAACCTCCATCACTGATAATCACCTGAGGGGTACCAAACCTTGAAAAGATAATCCTCTTTAAGAATATTGTGACACTTTTACCTTTATTGTTCAGAAGTACCACTACTTACACCCACTTTGATACATAGTCCACAACCACCAGAATGTACTTGTTTCCATGCGATCTCACAAATGGACCTATAAAATCTATCCCCCATACATCACACAATTCAATCACCATAGTGGGGTTTAAAGGAGGCTCGTGTTTGTAGGAAATACTGCCTTCCCTCTAGCATCTATCACAAGCTTTGGCATAGTCGTGGTCATCATGGTGGATAGTTGGCCAATAGTAGCCACACCGTAAGATCTTATGTGTTGTTCGAACTCAACTATGATGCCCGCTGACTAGGGATGAATGGCATGCCTCAAGGATGCTTATCATTTCAATCTCAGGACCACAGCGATGAATAATCCCATTTACGTATACATGAAACAAGCGTGGATCATCCCAAAAGAACTTCCTCACATCGAACATGAACTTGTGGCACTGGTGAGTAGTCAAATCTGGTGGTACAATGTCACTGACCAAATAGTTTGCAAAATCTGCAAACCATGGTATCAACTCATATGATGTTGTCAGCACTCTCTCATCAGGAAAGGAATCATCAATCTCAACTACATCATCAAACTTTTCAGTTGCCCCATCCTCTAATCTGGACAGGTGACTTGCAACATGATTCTCGGTCTCCTTCCTATCAATCACATCAAAGTCAAACTCTTGAAGAAGTAGTACCCATCGAATTAACCTTGGTTTCGCATCCTTCTTCGCCATTAAGTACCGCAATGCAGAGTGGTCTATATGTATGATGACTTTGTTTCCCAAGAGATAAGACCTAAATTTCTCAAATGTAAAGACCACTGCAAGTAACTCCTGCTCTATGACATTATAATTTTTCTATGCTATATTTAGAGCTTTTCTGGCATAATATATGGGATGTAAGATCTTCTCTCTACTTTGTCCCAGTACCACTCCAAGTGCGATCCCGCTTACATTACACATGATCTCAAAAGGATTTGACCAGTATGAAGAAATAATAATAGGCATTCATATCAACTTTTGCTTCATTTCTTCAAATGCTCTAACGCATACGTCATCAAATACAAACTTGGTCTCCTTTTCAAGTAGTTTGCATAACGGGTGTGCAATCTTTGAGAAGTCCTTAATGAAGCACCAACAGAATCCTGTGTGGCCCAGAAAGCTTCTTACTTCTTTAATAAAGATGGGTGGAGAAAGCTTTTCGATTACTTCCACTTTGGCTTTGTCTACTTCAATGCCTTTTCTAGATATTTTGTGCCCTAACACGATGCCTTCCTTCACTATGAAGTAACATTTCTCCCAATTCTGAACCAAATGGCATTCTTCGCATCTCTGAAGCACCACATCCAAATGATGTAAGCAATCATCGAATGAGTCACCCACTACACTGAAGTTATCCATGAACACCTTGATAGTTTCTTCCACTATGTCTGAGAAGATGGACATCATACATCTCTGAAATGTTGTTGGTGTGTTACAAAACCCAAATGGCATCCTTTTAAATGCAAAGTTGTCATAGGGTCATGTAAATGTGGTTTTCTCTTGGTCCTCTAGAGCGATGGAGATCTGATTATAACCTGAGTAACCATCAATAAAGCAGTACCAACCATTTCTTGCCAAACGATCTAGCATCTAATCCATGAATGACATAGGGAAGTGATCCTTGGCCATCGAGGCATTTAGCTTTTTATAGTCCATACACACCCTCCATCCTGTGACTGGTCACATAAGGATCAATTTTTTGCTTTTATTTGGTACCATAGTGATATCTCCCTTCTTTGGAACACACTAGAACGGGCTTACCCATTCACTATCGGTAATTGGGTACATCACTCCTGCGTCCAACCACTTGATAATTTCTTTGTATACGACCTTTTTCAGAGGTGGGTTGAGGCATCTTTGATGATCAACACTCGACTTGTAGCCTTTGACCAGTTGGATTTTATGAGTGTATACCCTAGGCGGAATACCAATGATATCTACTATTGTCCATCTGATAGCCTTCTTGAACTATTTGAGCACTACAATTAATGCATTCACCTGTTTGTTCGTCTGGTTTGTTGCAACTATAAAAGTTTATATGTTTTCAGCACTAAAAAACACATATCTCAAATGGGGCGGAAGGGCCTTCAATTCTAGCACTTATGGCTCCTCCACAGATGGTTTAGTGGGTGGCAACTCTAAATTTTTCAAATCCAGTTCAAGCTTAGCTTGGTGCCTTATGAAACCAGACACTCCCAGGTCTTTCACTATTTTCTCATTGTTCGGGATGTTATCACTCTCAAAATTCATTAGTACTCCCTCTAAAGTATCGATACCTAACCTTTCCTCAATCGGCAATTCTAGTTTCTCCTCATCTTCAGCATGGTTCAGATTAGTTTGGACCATCCCTCGTTATACTCGGATTCTGAAATGGAACAAATAAAACAAAAAATGTAACATGAGAATAATAAGGGTTAACCCTCAAATTACTTAAACTAAACAAGTCTAGTTGTATTCCCCGGCAATGATGCTAAAATATTTTATGTTGCCCAAGCTACACCTCCTTTTTGAAGGATAAAGCGGTTGTTGTCAAGTAAATAACCAAACCAAGATTAGGGTCAAACCCACAGGGAATAAGGTAGACTCTAGAGTAATTCAATTGCAAAATGGGGTGATTAACCTACTTATCTCCCGAAAGGGGGGTTTGTAATTTAAAGTAAAGAAACCTAAACTAAAGAAAGTGGTGTAAAATAAGTAGAAGAGTTAACTAGGGTGGAGTGTTCCCCATGACTCTCTAATATGGTATTGCCAGATAATTATAATCTTTTCCAGTGTGTAGATGCAGAACGGTAAGTTAAGTTTACCTAAACCTTTGATCCAGTGTAGAGGTAAATTTCACCACGGGGTTTGATCCACCTCAACGGTGTGACATTACTAATCCTTACCTATAGTGCCAGTACAACCTCCCCTTGATCTAGTTTGGTTGATTAGACAAAAAAACATCAATCGAATCCTTTGATCTGACAAGCAACACTTGGCGAGTCCTAACGTTGGTCATCCATTAAAAGCATTTTAGATGAAGAAAATTAATTAATACATTCATACTCATCTTCCAAGAATTACAAATTATCCGATTTTACCCTGTTAGTTCGTCATGATTCTCACAACCCTAGTTGTTGATTTAGCTACTCATAATTAATGTAGATGCTAGAATCATGATAAAGAATAACATAATTGAGCACTTACACGAATGAATTTAGGCACAAGAAATCCAACTCTTTAATGGAAATTGCAATTATGAATCAAGAACATAAAATATTGTTTATCTCTAACTAAAAGTACTAAAAATTATGAACTACTATGAACTCTCTGTCAAAACTTCTCATAAAACAACCTAAAAATCTATTTATAATGTTTAAAATACAAAACTAGTTCAAACTAGAAAAGTTGGGTCGACAAGCTCTATGGGCATACTCTGCGGGTCGTAACATGTTCCATGGCCCGTAGTCGGACTTTCGTGGACTTCATCTTCAGAACTGGGATGACTTCTACGAGACCCTTCTACGGGTCGTATAAGATTCTACAGCTCGTGGAGGGTTTCATCTGATCGCTTTCCAGCAACTCCTCAATCTCTAATCCTGAAGATACGATGGTTGAGCCATGACTCGTACAATGATTTATGGCTCATCAACTCGCTGGTATATTAAACTTTTAAAAATCACCCTTCACTGGAATTTACTATGACTCCCCTTCTATAGCCCCTGGAATACTCCACCACCCGTAAAGGGTTCCGTGAATTCTCAAAAAATGCACTTTTAGTACACTTTGCTCAAAAATCATAGCAACCCTATAATCTTGCAAAACAAACATAATAACACATGAAATCAAATAATATTGCTTTGGGAACACATAAAATTGCAAGTTTTAAGTATCGAAAGTGTTGTATTTTGGTAGCATATCAGTAGCTAAAAGCATGTATCAAATACGATAGTAAAGTAATAAATAAAGTGTATGATGAAGGTAATATTATGTAATAAAACTCTGTATGCAAGAATTAGTTTACTTTAGCTTGAGGAGATTTTCTAACCGACAACCATCACTGTGAACCTCATGATGATACAACATCTTACCCATACTTCCAGAGCCATCCATTATATGCCAGGGTAAGGGACAAAATACTTAAGGAGTGGATCCATCCCAAAACTAGGCCATCTTAGTGGCAAATGAGAAGTTGTACTCTTGGTACAATCCTATCCTACGCTACATACTTAGTTTATGAGTTCGAATTATTATTATTCTTACCCATATCGGTGCTTCGTACTACTCCCAACAGTATTAATTTTATGCTCATACCTAAAAGAATATATTTGCTCAAAGTGTTACTTTTTTCGCTTTGGTACTTATCCCAACTAAGCATTCGCTTAACTTTTCTCAAAACTGTCTAAAATCATAGGTTTCATGCTTCATTATTCATAAAATACTTATGTTATTACTTTTCTTGAGTTTAAAGCAAGACTTAGAAATTCATAGATTTTTGTAGTAACTTTATGGTTCAACTAGTTTAGTAATTAAAAGTAGTACCTCAACTTAGGACCTCAATATAGTAGAAAATTTTAGTAAATTTCATGTTTTTCTTCAAAAATAACATAAACAAGAACATTTACTCATAATAAAGAAATCTTATTTTCAACTAATAATTTGATACTTGAAGAAACTAGTAGTTACATGATGGTGAGATAACATAGTAGGATTTTTGTAAGCCTTATATACTTGGAAGAATTAGATTCTTAAGAACTTTGAAGAAAATGCTTGAAAGCCCTAGCTTTTCTCCTCTTGAAACTACGATCTAAGTTTGGAGAATGTTTTGAGTGTAATGAAGTTGAAGAATCACATATAAGGATTTAATTAGGTGAAAAATTGATAAATTTAGGCTTAAAGTGTGAGAAAGGACAAAAATATCCTTTATTAAAAATATTGTCTAAGTCGTCTACAAGACTATCTATGGTCCGTAGAAGCTTATGCAGACCATAGAAATTCGTTCGTAGAAACTGTGGTGGATTTCAGGGTCCTAGTACTCATTCTACGGGCCCAAACCATAACCTACAGAAGCTTTTATGTCGTGTAGTTGGGTTCGTTGAGTTAGGGACTCAAAAATGGACTTGCAGGAGTCATTCCACGAACTGACAGGATGGGTCGTAGTTCAATCCAGAACCCGTAAGTCAGGGTCATAGATGCAACTCTAATCTGGCAATCCGTAGTAAAACTACCAACTTTCTACTTCGAACTCCAAATGAGGTGAAATTAGTGGAGTTAGAAATATAATTCAAAGATATTTAATTTGATAAATTATGGTCCACTCAATTCATTACGTGTTGAGAGCAATGATCATTTAAAGTTGACCCTTGCATAATCTAATACAAAAAACTTAATCGATAGAAAAGTTTTGAACTCAACTAAGTACTAGAGGTCTCTCATGACCCAAATCCACTTCTAACACACTTCCCACATATGTTAATAATCCTTAAAATATAGATACAAGTAAGGCATCACTAGTTTCAAGCTTATGTATTTGCGACGAATATTTTGGATCCTAAGAATATGATTATGAGGTGTTACAACCTAACTTGCTATAGCAGCCCCACCATAGCAAGAGTCCTCCTACACGGAGACATAAACTTGGACTTTCTTTCCTAAGCCCTCATTAACATACATACCCATAGTATCAAACATAATCAAACTCTAAGTTATCAATTTCTTACTTAACAAACCCCTTAACCACTCTCCATTTGGTAATACGCAATCTAATACCTAATTCAATGGAATACAACCAACAACCACAAAGAATACACAATCACATTATTAATATAGCATTACTTGGACTTCTAGTCTTTTTCGTTCAATTGTTGCACAAGATAAACATGATCAATTATAGTTATATCAACTCCTCTGTCAATGTAAATGTAATCATAATCAAATAACAATTTCACATATCACTAATGGTTCTCTCATAGAACTAAGAACTCATACCCAGACTATTAATATATGAGTGCGACACCCGATCCAATAGTTAATATGTCAAAATATGACACTCAATTTAATAAATATGTATTGAAATGTGACACCTGATCAAATAATGTATTAGAACGTGATACCCAATCCAAAAATATATCAGAATATAACACTCGATGTCATGACCCAGAAGTGGGGCCTAGATGTGACATGGCAAGGAGAACCTGAAGGCTCCCAATCAAGCCATCATAGGATCATCACACACATCATCAATTCAGAAGCACGAAAACGTAAACACATAACACATAATTATATGGGGAAATAAGGTTTTGGACTCAAGCTATGGGGATGATACCGGGAATGGAATGAGCATGAATCACATAGCACATAGCAAGAATTTCTAAGGGGCGGATAAGTAGGACTCAATCTATGAGGGCATACCGGGTTAGGCACATTCCACATAAGCACATTCCCAACATTCACAATCCCATAACATGATCATAAGCATAATCGAAACATCACTCCATAACATAATCCCAATACTCATAACGTCCTAATAAAGCATAATACAACGGGCAAGATTTTAGAGTGTCCAACTTTGTCTCTACATAGAAAGAGCAGGCCTCGACATAGTTTGGGGCTCACCCTCAATACATGAGATAAGAAAGTAAATAATACAAGGGAGAGTAAAGTAGATATCGCCCTTGGACAAAGGGCTCACCACAAGCAAATAGCTTCAAGAGAATCACTCATTGTGCAAATATACATAGAGATTGTCGCCAGTACCTACATGGTTAGAACATCTAGACAAGAGTATGGGTTAGCACAATAAAGCACTAAGTATGCGGGCGTGAAAATGCATATGCACAGGAACCTATGACAACCTACATGGCAAGGGCACATACATAGAAAAGAATATAAGAAGGGACAATATAACAATATGCCACCTTCCTTACGGGTCTCCCATTTCGGAAGGATTTACATAACACAGCATATCATATCAAAGCTTACCTTACGAGCCTCCCATTTCGGTAGCAACCTATGGTGGCACATAGTTTCGGAAAAGAAATGGGACCCTTGGGGATAACCCACTTACTACTCCAGTCCTTCTCGGTACTAAGTCATCATCCCACAAGAATACGTATA
>JBCEWC010009268.1:0-18947 GCA_038996855.1 Solanum aculeatissimum
AGATACTCATAACAAGATGTCATGAAATACCATGATGCATGAATGTCATAATACATGAACATAAGTGGATATGACCGTAACTGACATAAGGTGAAACATAACCCCCACATAGTGTGTGGTAGAACATAATCCCACCTAGTGGGTAGTGATACATAACCCCACATGGTGAGTGGAAGAGCTAAATCATTTTTATAACCCCATATATGGATAGTGGATCAAAATCATTTTCATAACCCCACATAGTGGGTGATAAAACATAGCCATTTTCATAACCCCATAAAGTGGGCGGTGGTACATAGTCCTCGACATAACCCCACATAGTGGGTTCTCAACATAACCCCACATAGTGGGTCCTCAAATCTCATTTGATACTAAGCCATTATCCACGGAATACATAGTATATATTTATGCATATGGTCATACCTGTTATAAGATCATCATAAGTCATTTCGTAGTTATCATCATGCATACTTGGACTAAAAAGTCAAATCATAACTCAAAACATGCTTACATGCGTAGGAATAGTTCATTCAGAACTTATATACAATGGTATATGCACACCCTTAATGCTTAGAGACAAATCATAGACATCATAGCGGTAATAATCATGTCATAGTCATATTCGTATTGAAATCATGTTCATAACCATAATTGAAACCATTTTCATTACCAAGACTTCATGTAGAATCCTTGTGCATGTGTGATCTTGTATGAGAGAAATGAGAGTAAAGCATGGGTATATAAAATTTAAGTTTTAAACATGATAATAAGATATAAGCATGCATAATCCCCGAAAAAATAAATATTTAAATCATAATTAAGATTATCCATGCATGAATTCATAGTTCGTAAGGTCATGTAAGTTCAAATCTAATGAAAACTATGTAAATTAGAAGAATGAGGCTTAATTCATGCTTAAATCATCATCTGAATAGAACTCATATCATAATTTCAACAATTTGAGGTCAAAACATGAAAATCATACTTTAAAAGTCATGAAAGAGATTTTGGGCTCCATGGTTGAATTGAAACCAAGGATGAACCCACATACCTAGCTTAGGAAGATGCGTTTGAGAAGAAATCAACTTAGTCTTGAAATGCTAATTGAATCCTTAGCTTGAATCCTTGAATGATAGGTTCAACGAGTGTTTTGAGAGTTTGATTCTAGTTACTAAGTGTTAGGCTTGACTAAAGTATCAGAAAAAACATAGGAGCTGATTTAGGAGTATACCTTAGTTATAAAACGTCCAAAATACACCTAGAGTTGAGGGGAAAATACCAAAAAGCCCTTAATAAAACGAAGCTAGAAAATTGAACTAGATACCTTCAGGGAAGGTTTCACGGTTAGTGAACCTCTTCATTGGCCATGAAACCTTTCATGAAAGTGACCCAAGTTATGAGACAGGGTTGGCCAAGGCCTGTGGCCTCTTCACGGACCATGCCATGATCTGTGGTGAGGTCCACAAGCCATGGTGTGTGCTCGCGGTGGCACACTTGGCATGACAACCTCCAGGCAGCTTGAAATTTCACTGGCCCTTTCACGACCAATGGACTCTTCCATGGCTCGTGAAGGGCTCTTTGAAAGGGTGCCTTAGCAAAAAACGTATGAAAATTATTTTTCTTGGGAAAAAAAACATAAAGTCGCACCTAAAGTTGTACTAAAAGTAGAATACACGCTTTAACTATGGGGACGACCTATTACACACCCCTAGTACTCATAAGTGAATTATTTCCCCCCTTCCTGGCCCTAACTTCAAGCGCATTTCAAGACATATATGAAGGGGCATCAACACTTCTATTTTTTTTACTTATTAAAATGACCCAATGGTCTGAAATCACCCATTACCCTCGTTTTGATTCATTCCTCTCCTTTTTATTTTGATTCATCTCTTTCTTTTCCATTTTGATTTCTTTCTCTTTTTGTAGATTTTTTTAAATATTTATCATATTGAGTTATTGTAATGACTTTTGTTAGTGAAATGGTAAACTGGGTCGAATAAGCTTAACTAGGCTCTGTATGCCAGACGAAGATCATGAAGTGGATGAGATGTGATGCAAATATGAATTTATTCTTCCATTGTTAACCTCTTGGACGTTAAGAAATTCTGGTAGAAGATATTGGGTTTGTCCTTACTATGGGGTAAGTTAAAGGGATTAACACCTAAAGTTGTATTGAAAATTTAATTTACTATATGATAAGTTGAATTTATGCCTTTATAATTGATCTTCAAGAGTTATAAGTTGATGTATTTAGTTGTTTCTATTCCCCTTAGAATGGAAGATCATGCGAATTTTGTGTTTGGAAGGATGACTATATTGATCTAAGATCAAAATTTGTAATTCCTAAGTTGCTGGAAAGAATTAGTGAGCTTGAGCAAAGAGATGAAGCTTTAGAAAAGATTGCCAACAAGTCTACTAGGTCGACCAACTCTGTGGAAAGCAAAACATCATATATGAACGAAATAGAGTCGAAAGTGGACAATTTTGACGATGATTTGAAGAAGATGAAAGAAAATGAGAAGAAATGGAAAAACAAATTGGCTAAGTCCAAGAAAAGGGAGAAACAACTTTGGATTACTCTCTTGTGTGTTTGTATTCTAGGTATAAGTTTTGTTTTTCAAGACATATTCTCATTATAAGAAGTTTCAAGAAAGTTGTCATGATATCTTGATGCAATTGTACTTGTAAATTTGTAAGAAATTGGTGTTGTAAGGAATTAGTGTTGTAAGAAATTAGTGTTGTTAGTGTTGTAATGAACCTTTTTTTGGTGTAATTGTACTTGTAATATTGTAAGGATTTGGTGTTGTAACAAGGAATTGGTATTGTAATGATCTTTTTTAGTGTAATGAGATATTAGACTTGATCAAAATTTGTCACTTTGTCTATATATCTTTCTTTTATGTTGGTGTAATGAAATGTTGGTAAAGAAGTGGGGATAAATTATACATTTAGTTGGGTGCAGTTGGGTGCATCAATCGCCTAAAATATCACAAATAGCGACAAGATATAACAAAGTCGAATAACACATAGTTACATAGATCTCTCATGGTAAATAAGAGAAAAGTCATTACTTGACATTCATAACAAAAGAGAATTCCAAAATTTTACATATAATCTGCAGTCACAATTATCAATTCATAGCAAAAGAGAATGCTAAAATCTCAAACTAAAGTGCAGTCATAACTATTGTTTCCAATAGTATAATAATTGCCTGAGCATTCTGTTAAATATATGTCACCCCCAAGAGGGTACTCTTGGTGTAGCTGGTACTCAGAAACCATTGTTGGCTCCCAAGCGAACCACTTGACCTCATCACATTCATTCAATCATAGTTTAACATATCAGCAGAAGACTAAATATGAAAAAAGTAGACAATCTCAATATATAGAGGTCATAGACCAATAACCAAACTCTAATTCTCTGACATAAAAATAGCTTTAAACGAAATCAGTCAAGAGGTAAAGATCTCAACATCAACTCATCATTATCCAGTCTATGAAGCCTCTAACTCTACTATCTAGATGATGCCAATGACAGGTTCATGGCTACTTCAAATCGAATAAAAGAAAATCTAAACTCTAGTAGCTAGATGATAGTAATATGGAAATTCTCTAAAAACAGGGAGGTCTCACTAATTAGCTGAATGTGAATAGATCCTCAACGATGCACCTGTTGATGATCCCTAATACCTGTCTCTGTATTATAAAATGATGCAGTCTAAATGAACATCAGTACGTGAAATGTACGAGTATGTAAAATGACTGAATGGAACACGCATCAAAGTAGAATACGATCAACTTAGATAACTCAAATAAAGAGATAAGGAGCTCAATTAGGATGTCAAATGTCTATCTAAAACAAGAATAAAGTGTAGACAATGACCCATCAATACCAACCTAATCCAATCAAAACAGAGTACTATCAGTATAGAACCTATCTAGGAGTTTTTCTTATTCGACAACCATCACTTATGAGCCAATAATAGTACAATAACCCTGTTAATGTTGCCATAATCGTTCAATACCTTGCCGGGGTAGGAACAAATCGAATTCATACTGAACTCGGTCAACTAATCAAGTCCTATTGTTTCAGGATAATAAAATGGCGACATGTCCGACTTTAACAAACTTAGTCCTCAAAATAGGAACCTATCCAACTTTAACAGACTTAGCTCACAAAATAGAAACCTATCCGACTTTAATGGACTTAGTCCCCTCCTACACTTGGTGATGTAGTTAATGTGTCTAGTTGGATTTACACTCGCTCAATTTGGTGCTCAATACTCCTCCCAAGACTCAATGCTCATAAACAATCCATTCCAATTAACAAATCAATGAGTCTCTTAATGGACTCTTTCAACTCATATCAAATTAATCTTTCAACAATTCGACCAATCAATCCCATCAACCTTTCATGAGTGAATTAGACAATCATGTAGGAGGACTTTAAGTTTAGACCAATCTTTAGAGTTCAAATTTTGAAGACTCACAGGACCATCAAGTTCTATCAACCTATCATCATGCTCACATCATAATCACAATCAACATTCTCAAATCAAGGCTCTAGACTCAATTCCTAGGTTCATTTATGCAATCTTTTATGAAATTACATGTAGGATTTGTGAAATAACTCAAATAACATATATGGTATATGAAATAACTCATGAAAAGTATTTAATCATTAAAGTCAAGTTTACTATGATCATCAACATATGAAAATACATGTATATAATTTACAAGAAAATATTCATGAAAAATATGCATAGAGGTCAACACTTTCACAATCTCTTTATTACCATTAATAGGGACACATGGGAGAACAATCTCATGTTTTAGGTTAGCCGTACATACCTGAGAATCAAAGAACAATTGAATTTGCAAGAAATTGACCTCAATCCTCTTGAACCCTATCCTCATCTTTTCTCCTAAGCCCTAGTTCTTAAGATGGATTAGCGTAAATGATTGAAAATTCATGCTTAGGAATTAATATAGGGTTGAAAATGATATCAAAATGATATGATTTTAGTCTAGGATGGGTGGAGAAAAGACTAGAATGCCCTTACTTTTAAAACTAAACATCAAGTATTGTAATAGAGCAAGTACGCGATGCGGAATTGTCCCACTTCAGTTCATTTTTGACGAAAAACT
Source organism: Solanum aculeatissimum (assembly GCA_038996855.1). NCBI lineage: Eukaryota > Viridiplantae > Streptophyta > Magnoliopsida > Solanales > Solanaceae > Solanum > Solanum aculeatissimum. Next base: position 5,148 of record JBCEWC010009268.1, read on the forward strand.
TAAAACGCGTTTAGAAACTATTTTTCCACAAAATAACACATAAATCACATTTGTAAAATGTATTTTATGTGTAATTTTACGTAAATAATTTTATGATCAATTTTCTAATCCGATAGAAATAATGAGACTAAATTTAGGTTCAAGTCCACGACCAGTCCGCGACGCAGACTTGTCGCACACTTTTTTGGAATTGCATCTTGCCTGAAAAATTATCTTTTGATCAGGTTGCTCTAAAAATCAACCAAGATCATTTTTCCACACAATCTTACATGATTATCGCATTTTTGACTTCAGATTTGCCAAAAAAGTTTGGGAAGATTCATTATGAAGTGTTCTCTCATCTAGGGGTATTTTGGTAATTTTTTTGGGTGTTACATTATCTCCCTCTTAAAATCATTCATCCTCGAATGATGGGTAACTAAGACAGAACTCATAACACGAGTCAAACAATCGAGACTCTATTAGATCAATGAATCACAATCAACCAATCACCATCATACCTATTGACTAATCTGGACAGTCACAAATCAAACTCAGGATAGACAAATCAGTTCAGAGCAAGAGTAGAGAAGTTCCTTAGACATTCTCACTATCAGGCACAAATGGAACATTGGAACTCAATAAATTCTAATCATTTAAACACCTTGACAATCAGTCATTCAAACTCAAGAAGGAAGTCATTAACTCTAATCTAGGATGGGACCATCGTGATTTATAAGACTCTATGGATACTCTCAAGCTTAGCACCTCATCTCAACTACGTTCTTTTTCATGGCACCACGCTCCATCAATTTAAACTTATAAATCTTATTTGTATCTCTACCTAACCACATCCTCTTATTCTGTTCAAGCCTAATTCTAAGTCTCAAGGTGCTAGTCCTAAGATGATAATACTTATACCAATCTAACCCCTCAAAATCTATGTTTTATATCCTCATAGCGACCTTTACTTAGGGAATACTTCTCGTTCTCATCACTTTGATATACTCACATAATGGCAACCACATGTTCAAGCCTATCACTCTAACCACTTTATGCCCTCTTTAAGGTCAACATCACTTGAAAATCTTCAAGCCTACCATAGTACATCTATACCTTTAATCACATGAACTATTATCATGAGAACCACTAATATTCTCTTACCTATCTATCACATATATCAAGATCTCATCCTACTCACGCTCCAATCAATAACCTTCGATGGAATTAGTACCACATCATTATTTGAATCAAGAAAACTCTCCCTCTCTCCAACCATCACTATGACAAGCCTCTTAGAGCCAATCTCCTACTAAGACTATCACTGTCATAATGTTATCTCCTCTTTCACACTACTTCTCAAAATTCAAGCTTAGGGTCTTGTACTAACATGTGCATCACACAATTCTATCATATCATATCGACTTAGAACTACTAGGTAAAAATTTAGGAACATAGGCCCACTAAAATCTCATAGAGAATACTCTATCAACACATCCCCTAATCATAACTCAAGTGTTATCACCTATTCATTTTACCTCCTTATCTGGCTAAGCCCATAACTCTATGAATTTCATAAGGCTCTCTCCCTTTAGGATCATAAGCCTAGTCTAGATCTATCACCTCAAAAGTACTCTGCTCCCCTATTCAACATTTATTCCTCACCCTCACTAACACAAATACCATAACCCTTCAACATAAACCTCTTTTCTAGTCTGAACACATTTTAACACATTATAATAATAAACTCTCTTTCTCTATACCTCATCATGAAAATCACAGGGCACTTACAAATCTTTTGTCAAAACTTTAGGCAATCAATCACCACCCTATTTCTTACCTAATAAATAATAACTCTAGTTAGTAGCCTCAAACGACCACCACTCTCACTATCTGGCCTCCTCCTCTCCATCATTGTCCTTCTAGCTCTTAGATGACAACTCTACTTATGGGCATGATCATAATTTTGCAAACACGTAATGCACGAATTAGAAGAGAGCTTTCATAGAGTTTAACTTTATAGCACAAATCAAAATAAGAAAGAAATATAACAATTCCTAATGTCCTATAACCTCTTGCTTATAAAGTATGGTGTAAAACACACCCATAAACAAGACTCTACTAGACACGACTTCATAGACTCCCTACGACTCTTGAACTCTGTGCTCTAATACTAAGTTTTTCATGCCCCAAAAGGGTACTCTTGGCGTGATCGACACTCAGAAACCTTTGTTGGCTCCCAAGAGAACCACTTGACCTCATCACATCCATTCAATCATAGTTTAACATATCAGTGGAAGACCAAAGATGAAAAAGATGGACAATCTCAATATAATAAATGTCATAGGCTAACAATCAAACTCTAATTCTCTGACATAAAAATAGCACTAAAGGAAATTAGTCAAGAGGTAAAGATCTCAACATCAGCTCATCATTATCTAGTCTATAAAGCCTCTAACTCTACTATCTAGATGGTGTCAATGACAGGTTCATTGCTACCTCAAATTGAATAAAAGAAAATCTAAACTCTAGTAGATAGATGATAGTAATATGAAAATCTTCTAAAAGCATAGAGGTATCACCAATCAGCTGAATGTGAATAGATCCTCAATGATGCATCTATTAATAATCCCTAATACCTGTCTTTGTATCATAAAATAATGCAGTTCAAATGAACATCAGTACATGAGATGTACGAGTATGTGAAATGGCTAAATGAAACATGCATCAAGGTAGAATATGATCAACTCAGATAACTCAAATTAGGAGATAAAGAACTCAATCAGAATGTCAAATGTCTATCTAAAGCAAGAACAAAGAGTAGATAATGACCCATCAGTACCAACCCAATCCAATCCAAATCCAATCAAAATAGAGTACTATCAATATAGAACCCATCTGGGAGTTTCTCTTATCCTATAACCATCACTTATGAGCCAGTAATAGTACAAAAATCCCATTGATGTTGCCATAACCATTCAATACCTTATCGGGGTAAGAATAAATAAAATCCATACTAGATCTAATCAACCAATCAAGTCCTATTATTTTGATAATAAAGGGGACATGTTCGACTTTAAAGGACTTAGTTATCAAAATATGAACCTGTCTGACTTTAACGAACTTAGTTCACAAAATAGAAACTTATCCGACTTTAACGGACTTAGTCCTATCCTAAGCTTGGCGACATAGTTAATGAGTCATGTTGAATTTACTCTCGCTCAATTCGGTGCTCGATACTCCTCCTAAGACTCAATGCTTATAAATAATCCATTCTAATTAACAAATTAGTGAGTCTCTTAATGGACTCTTCCAACTCATATCAAATTAATCTTTTAACAATTTGACCATTCAATCCCATTAACCTTTCAAGAGTGAATTAGACAATCATGTAGAAGGACTTTCAGTTTAGACCAATCTTTAGAGTTCAAATTTTGAAGACTCACAGGACCATCAAGTTCTATCAACCTATCATCATGCTTACTGATATGCTGCCGAAATGTAGTACTTTTGATGCATAAAACTTGAAATTTTGTATGTTCTCAAAGTGATGTTAGTTGATTTGATGTGTTTGTGTGTTTGTTTTTTCAGGATTTCAGTGTTGGCATAGTTTTTGTGCAAAATATGCTGAAGTAGTAAATATTTGTGATCCATGGAACCCTTTACAGGTCGTGCAAATGTTCATGGGCCATAGATGGGGTCTCGTATCAATTTATAGTGAGGGGTGAATTTTTAAGTTAAACTCTATGAAGAAAGCAGATAACTCGTAGACCAATCCACGAGTCATAGAGTGTGGTCATGCTTGAGGATCAGAAAGTGGAGAAGCTTTGAAAGGTCATCAGATGAAACCCCCCCACGGGCCGTAGAATCTTACATGACCTGTGGAAAGGCCTCGTACAAGTAGTCTTCAGAATCCAGTTACAGTCCAAGAAACCCCGACATATGAGCCGTAGATTGATGCACGAGCCGTGAACCTGCCCATAGAGTGTGCCAACATAGTTTTCCTATTACATTTTGATTTTGTATTTTACACATTATAAATAGTTTTTAGGTTATTTTTCATAGGAGAATAGGAGTCACAAAGTCTGAACAAAGTTTTAGAGAATACACTTAGAGATTTATCATATTTGTGAGTGGAAAAATATTGTGTGCTCTTAATTTGACCTTGTGATTCTAATTGGAGAGTTGAATTTCATATTCTTAGATTCATCTGTGTATGTGCTCAATTATGTTACTCTACATCATAATTCCTGCATTTATACTGATCATGCATAGCTAAATCCACGACTAGGGTTATGGGAACCAAGAAGAACAAACAAGGTTAAATATGATATTGTGTAATTCTTAGAAGGTGTGTTAGATTGTATTAATTAATCCTCTTCACTTTAACTATTTTTAACGGAGGCCTATGTTAGAACTTGCCTAGTGTTACTTGCCGAATCAAGGAAGTAATGAATAAGAAAAGAGGCAATTAACAGGATTTAATTGAGATGCTCTTGTCTAATCAACCAAACTGAATCAATGGGAGGTTGTAGTGGGATAAAAACTAAGGGTTAGTAAAGTCACATCACGGAGATAGATCAAGTTCCGTGATGAAATTTATTTATTCGTTGGATCAAAGGGTTAGGTAAACCTAGCTTACTGTCCTACACCTACACATTGGAAAAGGTTGCATTTATACGATAATACCAAGTTAGGGATTCATGGGGAATACATTACCCTAGTTAGCTCTTCTACTGATCTTTTATCATTTACATTAGTTTAGTTTAGTTAAATTTACTTTATGAAAACCCCTTTTTTTCTTGGAGGATGAGTAAGTTAATCATCTCAACTTACATTGAATTAATTCTTGAGTCTACCATATTCCCTGAGGGATCGACTTTAACCTTAGTTAGGTTACTTACTTGACAGCGACCACTTTACCTCAAAAAGGAGGTGTGTCTTGAGTGACATCAAGTATTTTTGCGCCGTTGCTGGGGAATACAACTAGACTTGGTTAATTCAAGTAATTTTGGGGGATTAATCCTTGTTCCCTAATTTTACATTTTGTTGTTTTTACTTTTGTGCGTAGGTATAGTGTATGCACAACACTTAAAATTGAGGCAATCCCATGGCTCCATTTGATCTAGATATCCAGAGGACAATAAGGAGGATGGCCTAAGAAAATGCAAATAACACTGTAAATAAGGCAGTAAATGCAGTGCTAAACCAGAACAACGAAACTAACAATCCACCTCTACTGAACCCACTACCACAGGGCTTGCAAGCTGCTGCTAATTAATGGAACTAATACCAGCTTGACCCTATGGCGGTGGACATTACAGGAACTATTGTCCTACCCCCACTATCGAATGACATAAAGTTTGTTATTTCGAGTGGATTGCCAAATATTACAGAATCGCAGATTGTTTGCGGGCCTACCATCAGAGGATCCATATAATCATCTACACAATATTATGTTCGTTTGTAAGAGCATGATGGGGAACCAAAATCTGTCCATGGATACCATTGGGCTCTGTGTTTTCCCACTTTCTCTTACAAATAATGCAACGTTATGGTTATCTGAGATTCCACAGAGTTCGATCACCAGTTGGGAAGAATTGCAGAAGGACTTTTTAGAGAGGTTCTTCCCCATCTTGAAAAAGCTAAAATTAAAGTCTAAGATTAACAACTTCAAGCAGATACCAGGTTATTCAATCAGTGCTACATAGGAGAGGTTCACTAAGTGTCTGAGACGTATCCCTGACCACAAGATTGTTGACGAAACCCTGGTTGAGATCTTCTATAAAACCCTTGATGAGAATGGCCAAGCGGTAGCTGATACTATTATAGGGGGATCATTTATAGATCGTCCATTCTAGGAGGTTCTTGAGAGACTCAAAAGGGTGTTCAAGACAAACCATACATGGGGTAAGAGGGAAAAGTCTACTACAAGGAGTTCATTCTTGGTTAGTACTAGTTTGGCGCAAACATAAGCAAGCGAGAAAGTGATGCAAGAACTTGCGCGAATTAATACTAATGTGGAGTTATTGATAAAGCAGAATCTGGAACGAGTAAATGTTGTAGCTCATGAACCTCCACGCACACCCATGTATGGGAAACCTATTATGAGAAGGACACATATATTTTTACTAATCAGATGGTAGGTTTCCAGACCAATGCCTAAGTGTCTAATTAAGACTATTGGCGCTAAGGTCAAGGGAACCAAGGTCAGAACTTTGGGAGAGATGGCGCCTTTAAAGATAATAACAGAAGAGGCTATTATGGTAGGAATAAGGGATCAGACATAGATGCTGAATGGGGTCACAGAGATAGCTTCAAAAGTGGTCTGTATATTCCACTGCATAATTGGGATTCTGGAGTTGGCTCCCCTCGCATTGAGAAGATATTTGACCGTTTGTTGAAAAAGATTGATACACATGATGAGACACGAAAGGGGATAAAGTCTGATATCTTTAGCATCAACCAAAAGATTGAGTCTCACTTTTAGGCAATTAAGAAGCTGGAGCAACAGTTTGACCAGATATCGACTAAATTGAATCAACGCCAAAAAGGTATGCTACCCAGTAACATAGTGCAAAATCCTAAGAATGAGGGCCAATATATAGAAATCACCACTCGCAGCGGAAAGCAGACCAGTGATCCTCCAAACCATTGGATGATAGTGATATTCGTGATGAGAGTGTTGTGAATAGGCAGACTGAAACTGGAGACGACCATGAAGAGAATGAGAAAAGTGATGCAGCACTGAAATAGTTAAGACCCATTCCTCATCCTCATCCTCCCTTCCCTCAAAGACTAAAGAAAAAGGAGAAGGAAGGCAAGTTCAAACACTTTCTCTCTATATTGAAGAAACTCTCTATAAATATTCGATTGAGTATTAGGGAAGATGCTCGGGTATACTAAGTTTATGAAGGATCTGGTTACAAAAAGTGTACTGTGAGTCAGGATCTCTCACAAGAGCTCCAACATTGCAGTGTAATTTCAACTAGGTCCTTGGTGCATAAATGATAAGACCCAGGAGCATTCACCATTCCATGTACCATAGGTGATGTGGAGTTCGCGAGGGAATTGTGTGATCATGATGCCAACATAAATTTGATGCCCCTTGTGATCTTCAAGAAACTTGGTCTGGCAGTCCCTACCTCGACGAGTATGAGACTGTTGATGGCTGACTGGACGGTGAAGAAGCCTATGGGGATACTTTATGATGTCTTTGTCAAAGTTGATAAGTTCATATTCTCCACAGACTTTATGATTCTAAATAGTGAGGTCGACTTTGAAGTCCTTATCATCTTGGGAAAGCCTTTCCTAGCCACTGGGTGAACCTTAGTGGATATGGAATCTAGCCAACTCAAGTTCAGATTGAATGACGAAGAAGTTATCTTTAATATCTGTTAGTCAATAAAGAGGTCAGACGTGCTAAAGATGGAAGTATGGGCAATTGATGAAGTATAAGTAATCAAGAAGTCCATATCGTGCTGCGATAATAAACTGGGCACTTTTTGGGAGGCAACCGAAGTTAGTTGATGTAATAGGGTAGTTTTGTTCGATTTTTAGTTATTAGATTATTAGGTAGTTTTTATTTTTCTGTAATTTGATTGTAATATGTGGACATTGGACTTGTGACATATAGGTAATAGTGTGCTTATGCAGGTTCTGCAGGTGCAAGACCAAGTTAGCTATTTTTAGCTGAAAAAGGCAAAGAAAACTAATTCTATGACTGATTATACGACCTGTATACCAGCTTGTAGAACATTGCAGTGAGCAAAACTATGTGCACTCTAGTCTACGAGCAAACTTTACGGTCCGTAGAATAAACTACGGGCCGTGAATGGGGCTCGTGGACCCCAAGTAAGTTTTCGAGTATCTGACTAAGTGTTGAGGGTGTTCTACGAAACCCTTCTATGGGTCATGTTTTACGATACGTCTCGTACAATGGGATCGTAAAACTCAAGCCCTAAATTAGGGTTTAAGGCTCCCATGAGACCATGACCTATGAGTCGTAGAATATTTCATGGCTCGTAATTAGGGTCTCATAAAGCCGGGCCCAGTTCTTATGAACTGACCTGGTCAACATATATATGGGGTCAAATTTTATTTTGACCCCATTTCCCTAAATATATTACAAAAATATCCCTAACCTCGTACTCCTGACCTCGGTCCGACCAAAATTCGACAGATCCACTACCATTTCGATAAGTTTTTGGCTATTTTTTGGTAAGCCTAAAAAGTTAGGGTTTCGACACCCTTTCTAATTCCTCCATCTATTTCAGTCAACTTATCATTATTTTCAGTGAGTGTTTGGTTCTATAAAACCTAAATTTATCAATTTTAATGTTAATGTTGGTTGATAATAATGGGTAGGGCATTTATGTTATGTGTCAGGCTAGCTCATTTTTAAATTTAGAACTAATTTAGGCATGTGGTATGATTGCCTATGCTTTTGTTGAACTTGTTAGTCGAAAGTGTTATGGGTAGCCGAATCATGTTTAAATAGTGTCACATGCCCACAAATTCAAAGATAATTAACTGAAAATGTTATGTGGGACTTGTTGAAATTGTTGATGATAATATACGTGCAAAAATAGGGTTGAACCGTTAGGATCACATGTTAAATCACTTTCGATGGGGTTATTGTTGAACAAAATTGCATGTGGGGATGGGTCTTGTGTATGACACCCTTCAATGTTGTTTAAATAAGTGAAGATTGGTCACATAGGACTCGTATGATGAACTTAGAAAAATTAAAATCTGGAAGTCCATTTCATGAGGGCTTTCTATGACTTGTAGACTAATCCATGAACCATAGTTACCCCTCATAGGGAATTCTAGAAACCAAAGTTTCTGGGATGTCGTTAGACAAGACATTCCATGAGTCATAGATTTTACCATGACTCGTATATAGGTCTCGTAGAGTTCTGCTTGTTTGAAACCTGACCTAGAATCCCATCTATGACTCAATCTACGACTCGTAGATACAATTCTAGTAGCTTAAAATACTTGACACTGCTTTTATGAGGGTCCTTTACGACTCATAAATCGCTCTACGACTCGTAAAAAGGCACTCATAGACCCTTATTTGCCCAATCCTGTTTTGATTATTATTTTCAAATTTTAATTCATAGGATTAATCAATGTATTGAATCCATGATTTGCAGGTACTATGGCTCCCCAATAAAGAAAAAATGAGATCAACGCTATGAGGGACCATTTGCGGGATGAGCCTACAGACTCAGAGGCTGCTCCTGAGACTAGTGGCTTAGTTGAGGAGCTCGACATCCAGTTTGATTCGGACTTTGAGCCATGACAGACTCGGGCCACCACCAGACAGGCCCAGTCTCAAGCTATAGTGGTCTGTCCTCCCCAGTTTGATGAGGGAGGTGATAGGGCCAACAACTAAGTACAGATGACCTCTTTCGAGAGAGGGTCCGGGTCCAGATCCGAGGAGGGGTCAGACTCCACTTCATCTTTAGCCTCTCGAGCACCAGCCTCACCACCATCTACACGAGATAGCAAGTGGTACGTCGAGGGCATTCTGGCTATATATGCAGAGGATATTCAGCAGAATGAGTATGGTCGGTGCTCGTTCTATCTTTGAGGAGCCACAAGTCATCACTATAGGACTCGACAATGTCCCAAGGCTCGAGAAAACTATTTCTCGTTATAGAATCTAGTAGCTGGTAGATCTATCAAGGAGGTATTCACTAGTGATGATAAGAGAGTTTTTTACCTCCTATGCTGCCACCTTACACAACACTCTTTCCAAGTGGAAGAAACCTCTCACCCCACCCAGACTTGCACACGTAATGGTGAGAGGCTGGAAGGTGGATATTTCTAAGGAGACCATCCACTGGTGCTATTTGGGCCTGAGTTCTCATCCCCCAAATCCATAGCAGAGTTCGATCGTAGGGTGGGGTAGACTAGAGACTTGGGTGTTATGAGGAACCCAGATCGACGAGCAACATTAATGAGATGGGTTGTTGACCAGATCACAGTAGAGGGACCTTATCCCGCATGGATAGCCACATCAGTAGAGTCGATAGTTAAGGCTTCCCTTAGTTTTTCTGCCAAATTTTGGTGGGCGGTAGTTCGATCACAGATCCGGCCGACACTAGTAGACAATACATTAACACCGAACTATGTTGTTTTGGTAGCCAGCATACTGGCTGGTTATGATATTTATTAGGCCACATCGATTTTAAAGCAGATTCATGAGGCAACCCTAAAGAGTTCCACGACTATCCCTTTCCCATGATTTATCTACCGGTTATGTCTAGCGGCGGGGTAGAGCTCTTTCACCATGTGGACGTGAAGGTGGAGGTTTAGAGGACTCTAGATGCCAGTCTGATCAAGGCTAATGATAACTTGGTTTCACTCTAGTGGGCACCAAGACTACCAATAGCCATGCTAGAGATGTTCACCCTAGTGCCATCGCCTGAGCCATCCACCACCACTGCTACTGCTGCACCTACTACCGAGAGCCTCCCACAGGCTGAGCCAGATATGGAGAGAGGGCGTACAACTGATATTCCTACCCTAGCAGCCAAACCTACTCCTCTATCATCCACAGACATGATATTTATTTCCGTGATATCATTTCAAGCCCTAGTGCAGAGACAAGCTCACACTGAGTCGCAGATGACTTAATTATTATAGCAGTTGAGGCCCTGGGTCCACCGGGATATTTTTTAGGCAAAACGCCATATACAGTATACACGATCTCTTCTATCCAGGATAGACTCAATCTCGTGGATGCCCACATTCATGCTTTTGATAAGAAAGTCCAATAGAGCCTCAACACAACGAGGCCTATTGATTTGACGGTCGTCTAAATAGAGCTTCAGCAGCTCCAAGCCTAGATGAGTGCAATACTGACTGCACCATTGATATCCCACCGGATGTGCCAGATGAAATAGTGGTCAACTTGTTCACTCCAGAGGAGCCACCACTACCTTACCTCGGGAGGAGGCCTCGATAGATGATTTTGATGTTGTGCATTGTGAGACGGGGCTGACAGAGGAGCAATACCTAGAGCTTGCCCAGGCGAGATTGAGGCAGGATGACGAGATGTAGGTATCCCGTGAGCTTGAGCAAGCGAGGGGTACTGGACCCTCAGGACATACTCCTACATGTGAGGAGTCCACTAGGCATGTGGAGGGTGGAAAGTCACAGATTTAGTGTGACACTTAGGCACCTAGGTATGATCTTTTGACCCTGGTTTATTATTTCTGATATTCTGTGTGCATTGGGGACAATGCACAACTTTTTTGATGCGGTGTAGGTAGTTATAGGGCTCAGTGAAGTCTGAGTAGCCTTGGCCTATAACTCTCCCAATTTTTGATCTAAAGGGTTTTCTTGCCTGTGTTGTTTTTCCCTGTGGATGTTTATTTTCTGTTGAACTGACATGTTTAGGATGTTTAGATAGTATTAGTAGCATACATTACCTATATCTATGGCATAGTTATGTTTTTGTTGAAAAATGATACCCACCAGATTTTTTATTAGTTAGTCTTGATAGACCATGCATGATTAGTTGTTTGACAGTGCTTGTTCTGATAAGTTAGGCTATATTTTGATAAAAATTATGATTTGAATAGTCTGTGTTGATATGTATGCAGTGTCACGTGTGAGTGAGCTTAAATTGCATGAATCATATACTTTGTTTCAATTCAAAATTTGCCCTTTACTCTGACTTAGACTGTAGGTTAGTTGGTTAGGAAAAGATCTTAGGCCGTTGTTCTTAAAATCTACGGGTTATAATAGACTCACCTACGGGAGTATAAATTGAGAATGTCTCCCTTAAGATTTTAGGACTCATACCAAACTTAATAGCCAAAAAAGGAGTGATAAAAGATAATTTTGCACTCAGATCAAGCAAAGCATATACATCAAAATAAAAATCTTTCAACATACCAGTCACTACATCTAGAGTCTCTTCCACCTCTTGTCGAGCATGTAGAGCATAATATTTGTTGTTACATAGAGCATCAGCTTGCTGATCCCTTTGTTGGCCTTGACCATTCAAAACCATTTGACCTTGTGGGCATCTCCTTGACCTTTCTTTGGAACATAAGGACATTCAACAAGTTTGTGGCCCATCCTACCATACCCAAAACAAGCACTTGACTCTCTCAAGAATCTACCTAGGTGGCATCTCCCATATTTGTCACACTTAGGATAGACTGGCCCACCTTCACCTTGTTCCTTGAGGTAAGACACTCTATCATTATCAACCTTCGACTTTGGAGCTTGATTTGAACCTTGTCCCTGACACCTTTGACCTTGATGGTCATTTCCACCACCACCTCTAGAGTTGGAGAACCCACTCTCAAAATAGGCCCTCTTGGAATCTCTCATTCTCCTTTCCCTAAGCTTCTCCCCTTCAATCTATTTGGCATATGTCATGAGCCTAGAAATGTCCATCTTCCTAATAAGCATATATATGCAACATTCTTTGATAACCAAGTCAGAAATCCCTAAGATAAACTAGAGCATTCTAGCACAGAGGTCAACCACTAAGTAGGAGCATACTTTGAGAGTTTAGTGAACTTAAGGGAACAATCCCTCACACTCATTCCTCTATTCTTAAGGTTGATAAACTTGGTCAATTTAGCCTCCCTAATCTCAAGAGGGGAGAACGATCCAAAAAAGCAAATTTGAACTCATCCCAACCAACTCTATCATCACCCACTTTGTCACGCCTCCAAGACTATAAAGATGGACATGCACTCGATGCCCCAAAGGACCAAGAGAACCAACATATAACCTGTACTTACTATGCCTATACTTGTGACAACTACAAAGTAGTGACAATTTCTTGCTAGCAATAGAGATAAAATATGAAAATAGGTAGTACCAAAACTTACATACCAGACTTGGCCGTTGAGGCCACAACTATTTAGAGACCATACGCAACTAAATATATATACAATAAGTCTACAAAGCCTCTACAAGATAGAAAACCTTAACATAGGTCGGGACAGGCCCCGCCTTACATCAAACTATTATATAATACGAAAATGCATAAACTACAAACTTAGTAAAGCCCCAGATCAACTTTGAGCTCACCAAAAACAGCTGAGTGTCGGGTGCGCCTATACTGGAGGTCTACTAGCTGGAGTACATGTACCTGGAGCATGAATTGCAGCATCTTTCATGAGGGATATCATTACGAAATAATGTACTGAATATGTAAGACAATAGCACATGCAAAATGAAAACCATCCCACCGGGGACCGACACCTCCTACCATACAAAACTTCAAAGGGAGCCATACCAATGCTAGCTTGGAAACTATTATTGTAGGCAAACTCAATGAGCGGTAAACGATCATTCCAATTTCCCTTGAACTCCAACACACAAGCCCTTAACATATCCTCCAAAGTTTGAATTGTTCTCTCGGCTTGCCCATCGATTTGAGGATGGAATGTGGTGCTCAATTTAATCCTAGTGCCACGTCCTTTCTGGAATGATCTCCAAAAGCGAGAAGTAAATTGGGTACCACGGTCCGATATGATAGACCTCAGTATGCCATGCAATCTCACCAACTCCTGAATATACAATGCAACAAAATCCTCGACACTATAAGTAGCCTTGACCGGTAAGAAGTGAGCTGACTTGATCATTCACTCCACTACAACTCAAATAGAATCAAACTATTTACGAGTACGGGGCAACCCAACCACGAAATCCATATTTACATCCTCCCACTTCCAAGTAGGAATCTCATTGTCTTGGGAAACCACCGGGCCTTTGATGTTCAACCTTCACTTGTTGGCAATTTGGACATTCCGACACAAACTTGGCTATGTCCTTCTT
>JBCEWC010009269.1:0-18945 GCA_038996855.1 Solanum aculeatissimum
CCCCCCACTACACACACACACACCCTGAGCTCCCCCCCCCCCACCCACCCACCAAAGAAAAAATGTAAAAAAAAAAATATATATATATATATATATATATTTTATAGAAATTTTTTTTAAAAATTTAATTTCTGATTTCAAAATGAGTGTGATTTTCTTCCTTAACCCACCCATCCCTACCCAACCACCTACACTAAAGAAAAAAGTAATACCGCTTTTTTTTGTTGCACGAATGAACCTCTTTTACCCATTGAAGTACCCTCTTTTAAATGGGTAATATGAGTTTCACTTATCTTTTACCCGTTTTAAACGAGTTGGATATCCAACTCATTTAAGATGGATAATTTGAATGGGTGCCCATATAAATTACCCATTCTGCCACCCCTAGTCATAAGTCATACCACAATCTGTACATTTAATTCATATACTAGCATTTCCCAGTAAAGTGCAATTTGAAACTCGCATTACAAATTCTCTCAGCTAAAAAAGATAATGCTACATGATCATAAACTTACCCCACATAGAAATAGGATTCTTTTACCAGAACCAACTATGCTGCCACCAAGTGCCTTGACAAAGAGTCGAATGAATTCAGGATGTCCTTCATAAGTAGGTACAGTGATGAGATTGCCATCGATGATACATGAGGCCATCGTTTCTGGTTCTTCCCAATGGGCACCAGCAGCAAGAAGCACGGGCTTCACAGCAGGAAAAGCTGTGCACTTTCGACCTCTGACCACATCTGCAGCTGCCAGGATCAATTGTCCATGACAGATGGACGCAATTGGCTTTTTAGCATTGGAAAAACTTTTCACCAAGTCCAACACAGATTCATTTATGGCCAAATACTCTGGAGCACGCCCTCCTGGTATGACCAAGCCATCATACTTTGTAGCTTCGATTTCATCGAAGGTTGCATTAAGAGCAAAATTGTGTCCACGGGACTCTGAATATGTCTGAAACAATTTTGAAACTAAATAAGACTCTGCTACCACAAAAACACTAACATTACCACAAATTCAAATTCTATGATAAAACAACAGGAAAACACTAGTGCATTGCTTAAAGACATGTGTTCAAGTGAGTATAGAAATACAATTTGGTTAAGGAATTGTTGAAATTGTACTAAACCTAGTACTCCAATTGACCGGCCTATATCTACCCAAGTTGTTTAAGGATGACTCTCCTTGACTAAGAACTCATCCACCACATTTCTTGCCTCTCAGCCGTAAATCATCCTGAGTTAAGTGGTCCACATATAGAGATGCAGCATCTAATTGCTTAAAGTTGGAAACTGCACTTGAAGATCCGAGTATCATATGTTCTACGCCCATCATTAGTGAAAGCTCCTTTATTTCCTTGAATCAAACTCATGATTCATAAAACGCGAACCTTTTGAAATTTGGTAAACAGAAAACACCGAGTAAAGCTTTGAAAAATAACTGAACACAGTTGCACAACAAGTTTCAATCTTTAACCACAAACCAGTACTAGTCAATTCATGAAGCTCAGAAATATCTAAAAAGTTTTTAGAATGTTTTTAGATGTTTGATGATTAGAACAAACCAGTACTCCAGTAATTCATAAAACATCTAAAAACACATCCAAAATTACTACAGAAATATACTATGGGTAAGAACTATGCAGATTCAAAATCATACTCCAGTAATTCATAAAGCATGAACTTTCTCTAATTATTGGATAAATGGGTATCCAATCTTCAAACAGAAAACATAAGGAAAACATAGAGTAAAGCTCCGCGCCTTGAACGAAAACAATATGATCCAATGCAACCTAGAATGAGTCAATTAGGTATACACAGAATGGCAAAATTATAATCACTTTTTCAAGTCATTTTCAAGTCAACTCAACTCCACCTCGATCGCAAACAAGGTGAGATCCATTATATGAATCCTCTGTATCACGCTCTAATTATTATTTTTATACAAGCGTTGAGCTACTTCAAAATTCAACCCTCCTCTTTATCAGAGCTTCCGGACAGGTTAAATCCATTCACCAAGAATCTACTCCAGAACACTAGTAAAGAATCACATTACATACCGCTTAGAAGAACTATGCAGATTCAAATTAACAGGTAAGATAAATAAAAGAAAGGACCTGATGACCAGAGAGCTGATGGACAGCAGTGCGGCAAATTTCACCGGATTTCTTTCCAGGACAAACTGCATCAACGGCTACTCCATAGGCTAGCAAAGCTTGAAATGGTACCATTACCTGCATAATAACAAACAGTGGCCCATTTATCATTCTTAACATATACACAACGACCAGAAATCAAGAATGTGAACAAATGTTGCAATAAAAAAACCTCATAGTCTTCAACATAATCTCCACAAAGTAAGAGGACCCTTTTCTGATTCGCCATTTTTCAAGCTGTTAGAGTTGAGGTCTATCTATCTGTTTGTCTTGTGGAAGAGATTTGAGGAATTATCTACATAGAGGAAGAAGCTGACGAAGTGTTGCTCTCGAAACGTGGTACAACTGTAGAAGGTTCTCCGAAGGAATAGTTCTATTGATATTTATCGTGTTAATTAGTTATAAAAGAAAGCTTTAATGCAAACAAGGTGGACGTGCCGGAGTGGTTATCGGGCATGACTAGAAATCATGTGGGCTCTGCCCGCGCAGGTTCGAATCCTGCCGTCCACGCCTCTTTTATACATTTTGTCCATATTTTTTTTGAATACTTTTAACTTTAATTCTGAACAAAACATATGGAAAAAAAGTTAAGCAAGCACAAATAAAAAATCTTGGGTTCTACAATTTTTTTGTTGCCTCAGTCAAATATACAAAAGATATGTTTGTTCATTGAGAGTTGATTCACGGTGTAATTCCATTTTTATAATAGAAGACTCTAAATTTTTTTAAATATATTTTTTATCGTCCTAATATAGCTCACCAATATATATCTTGTATTTAGGCATTGTAATAAGATAATCATCGATTGGTGGAGTCAGGATCTAATGGTGGACTAGGGTTATGTCATTGGTTGGGGCCGGAGGTAAGGGGTAGGGGTGGTGAAAAGGGCATGGGCCTATCTAAGTTAAGGGTAGGGTCGTGGAACATAGGATCACTTACAGTGAAATCCATAGAGCTAGTGAAGTGTCTTAAGTGGAGACATATTAATATAGCGTGTGTTCAGGAGACTGGATGGGTAGAGACCAAAGCTCGGGATGTAGACGGGTTCAAGTTATGGTACTCGAGCGATTCTAGGGATAGAAATGGTGTAGGTATACTTGTAGACGAGGACCTTCGGGAGTATGTGGTGGAGGTTAGGAGGTTTAATAATAGGATGATGTCTATTAAACTTGTGGTTGGTAGGCATGTAGTAAATGTAGTTAGTGTCTACACGCCTCAAATGGGTCTAGATGGGAGGTCAAAAGGCTTTTTTGGGAAGATTTGGATGAGATTGTGGGAGGCATACCAGAGGCGGAAAAACTCTTTATTGGGGGAGACTTTAATGGGCATATTGAGGAAACCACTAGCGAGTTTGAAGATGTCCATGGAGGCTTTGGTTTTGGAAGAGAAATAGAGGTGAGACGTCTCTCTTAGATTTTGCCAAAACCTTTGAGTTAGTTATTGCTAACTCATGTGTTCCCGAAGAGGGAAAATCATTTGATTACCTTTCGTAATACGGTAGCTAAAACTCAGACTGACTACTTACTTCTCTGGAAGAGCGATAGAAGCCTTTGTAAAAATTGCAAGGTTATCCCGAGTGAAAATATTTTCACTCAACATAGGTTTCTAGTGATGGATTTAGAGATTAAGAGGGAAAAAAAGAGGAAGGTTATTAATGCCCAACCGAGGATTAGATAAGGACGCCTGACTCCTGCCCTTTCACGAGAGATGGAAGAAAAGTTGAGTGATTTAGAGGCTTGGAGTAGTGGCGAAAATGTGAACAATATATGGGACAATACTGTTGGTTGTATTAGAAAAGTAGCTACCACGGTATTAGGGGTTTCGAGAGAGACCTTTGGTGGCCGTCAGGGCGATTGGTGATGGACTGACGAGGTCCAAGGCAAAGTGAAAGCTAAGAAGATTGCTTATACGAAGCAGTTGGAGGGTAGGGATGAGGATGATAAACGAAGACTTAAGGAGATATCTAAAACGACTAAGTAAGAAGCAAATATGACGGTGACGAATGTTAAGATAGCAGCATTTGAGCATCTATATGAGGAGCTAAGTGATAAAGGCGGGTACAAAAGATTGTATAGGCTTGCTAAAGAGAGGGAAAGGAAAGCCCACGACTTGGACCAAGTGAAGTGCATCAAGGATGAGGAGGGTAAGGTGTTGGTGGATGATATTTCCATTAAGCTAAGGTGACAAGCTTACTTTCATAAACTTCTAAACGAAAAAAGAGATAGAGATATTGAGTTAGGTAAGTTGGCACACTCTAAAAGTCATCGAGATTTTGGTTATTGTAGGCAGTTCAGAGTTGAGGAGGTTAAACGTGTTGTTAGTAGGATGAAAAGAGGGAAGGCACTCGGACCCGATGAGATTCAGGTAGATTTTTGGAAGAACATGGCCAAGGATGACATAGAGTGATTGACTAGACTGTTCAATGCTATTATAAAGACTGTCAAGATGCCTGATGAATGGAGGAAGAGTACAATGATCCCATTGTACAAGAACAAGGGTGATATTTAAAACTGTAGCAATTATAGGGATATCAAGTTGTTAAGTCACACAATGAAGGTATGGGGAGAGAGTGATGGAGATGAGGGTGAGAAAAAAAGTGTCTATTTCAGAGAATCAATTTGGATTCATGCTGAGGCGATCGACTATTGAAGCAATTTATCTTGTTCAGAGATCAGTGGAGAAATATAGGAAAAGAAAAAAAGACCTCCACATGGTGTTCATTGATCTCGAGAAGGACTATGACAAAGTTCTGAGTGATGTACTATGGCAGTGCTTATAGGTGAAAGACGTTCCAATGGTATATATTAGGGCGATAAAGGACATGTATGACGGAGCCAAAACTCGAGTAAGAACGGTGGGAGAAAACTCAGAGTATTTTCCTGTTGAGATGAAACTTCATCAGGGATCTGTGTTGAGCCCTTATATGTTTGCCTTGGTGATGGATGAGTTGACGCGGTCTATTCAGGAGGAGGTTCTATGGTGTATGTTATTTGCAAATGACATAATACTGATTGATGAGACTTGGACTAAAGTTAATGATAAATTGGAGATTTGGAGACACGCTCTGGAGTCTAAAGGGTTCAAATTGAGCAGGACCAAAACAAAATACTTGGAGTGCAAATTCAGTGTTGTGAGGGATGAAACAAACATTTATGTGAGGCTTGTCACTCAACTTATCCCCAAGAGAGAAAACTTTAAATATCTTGGATCCATCATCTAAACTAGTGGCGATATCGACAATGATGTCACATATCATATTGGGGCAGCATGGACTAAATGAAGGCTTTCCTCTGAAGTACTATGTGATAAGAAGAAACCATCTAAACTCAAAGGTAAGTTTTACAAAATGGTGGTTAGACCGTCTTTGTTGTATGGGGTGGAATGTTGGCCGATCAAAAACTCATATGTTCAGAAGATGCAAGTCGCAGAGATGAGGATGTTGCGATGGATGTGTGGTCATACTAGGAGGGATAAGATTAGGAATGAGACCATTCGGGAGAAGCTAGAGGTGGCTCTGCGGCTGATAAGATGAGGGAAGCGAAACTGCGATGATTTGGACATGTGCAGAGAAGAAGTACCGATGCTCCTGTTAGGAGGTGCGAGAGGTTAGATCTCGGAGTTACACGAAGGAGTAGAGGCAGACCAAAGAAGTATTGTGGGGAGGTAATCAGACAAGATATGGCGATACTTGATCTCACCGAGGACATGACCCTATATAGAAAGGAGTTGAGGTCGCAGATTAGAGTAACATGCTAATAGTTTAGTAGGATTAGGTTGATGTCTGGGGTTGGGGTATGGTAGGGTAGTAGGATTAGTCGCGTTTTATATCCTGGGTTGTTATTATTCGTCATATATATGTTGATTTTTTATTTTTTGGTGATTTTTTAAATCGTTTTATACACTACCATGTACTTCTTGTTTATTAGTTGGTCTTCTTGGTTCCTTTTTTGTTCCTTTCCCTTTTTCATATCTAGTTTTTCTGCTTACAGGTTTTTGAGATGAGGGTTCCCAGGAAACAACTTTTCTACTATCTAAGGTACATTTTACCCTCTCTGGACCTCACTAGTGAAATTTCACTGGGTATGTTATTGTTGTTGTTGTTATGTAAGTTCTGTTTTTTCTTGATAGTTCTTCATCAGCCTCTTCACAAATTGAAAAACTTTTGTAATTTGATTGTTCTCACATGATCTATTAAAATAATTAAGTATCTAAATTAAATTTACTATACACTAATAAATTGGACTGTCCATGTACTCGAGTCAAAATTTAAATAGCAGTCTCCCCTTGTACCTGCCCCCTGGGGACTCCCCGAGCAATTTCCACAGATTAGAGGTGTAGAAGTATCAAGCAGAAAAATGAAGGGGGTGAAAAGCCAAAAATGATTTGTGTGTGAGAAGCTCTTCTGCTGCTACTGTGAGAGGTAAGGGTTTTTGCCAGAAGCTATGGAAGCAGCAAAACGCAAGCGTAGCTCTGCCGACTACGAAGACGATGAGCACGACACATTCAAAGCACCACCACCTTACTCAGCCGACACAAACGGCGGTATCGACCTTTCACTGCTCGAAGCCTTAGAAAAATCTCAACAAAACCCTGTGGAAGCCCTCGATATCAAAACAGTGAAAAAACTCGTCCTTGCATTCGAACGCCGTCTTAAGGAAAACATTGCTGCACGTCTCAAGTATCCAGACCAGCCCGAAAAGTTCGCGGATTCCGAAGTGGAGCTCCATGAAGAAATCGAAAAGCTTAAAATCCTCGCCGGAGGCCCCGAATTTTACCCTGAACTCGTCAATCTCGGCACCGTTGCCTCTATCACCAGCCTCCTCAATCACGAAAACACTGACATCGCTATTGACGTGGTCGGCTTATTACAAGACCTAACCGACGAGGATGTTCTCGAGGACAACGACGAGCCGGCACAAGTTTTAGTTGATTCATTGGTCGAGAACAATGCGTTAGAATTACTCGTTCAGCTTCTAGGGAAAATGTCCGATTCCGATCCGGACGAATCCGCCGCCATTTATAATATACTCGCGACTGTTGAGAATTTCATCGAAGTAAAACCCTCGGTGGCGGAACTCGTATGTGAAAGGACGAAGTTAATGAAGTGGTTGCTGACAAGAATAAAAGTTCGAGAATTTGATGGAAACAAGCAGTATGCATCGGAGATATTGGCTATTTTGCTGCAGAGCAGCACGGTGAATCAAAAGAGATTAGGGCAATTGAACGGTGTGGACGCACTGTTACAAGCTGTAGCAATGTACAAATCGAAGGACCCTAAGACGCCAGATGAGGAGGAGATGGTGGAGAACTTGTTTGATGCATTGTGTTGTTTGTTAATGCCATTGGAGAATAAGGAGAAGTTTGTGAAATCTGAAGGAGTAGAATTGATGATCATTATAATGAATCAGAAGAAAATGTGTTATGGATCAGCTATAAGGGCATTGGATTTCGCAATGACTAATTATCCTCCAGCATGCGAGAGGTTTGTAGATGTAATGGGGTTAAAAACTGCGTTTCCTGCTTTCATGGGTAAGGCAAGTCAAGTTCCCTTTTACTTTAATTTTTGTTACATTTGACATCGAGCAAAATGATATAGAGGATTCATGTGGTCACCTGCAATTGATTTTGATTTAGGGCCAAAACATAGTTGATTTGTTGAATAATGTGATAATTTTCTTAGTTGAATGAATATAGAGGATGCATATAGTAGACCACAGCTGGTTTATGATTGAGATGTAGTTGATTGTGTTTTGACTAAATTTTATAAATTTTTCTGAGCAAAACGGATATTAATAATTCATACATTAGATCCCAACTAATTTGGAACTTAGATATAGTTGTTTGATTGACTAATTTGTTAATTTCTCAAAGATTGTTTCATAAACTACTATTATGGTAGGATTGAACTGTACTAGATAAGGATACATTGTTGTTTGTATTCTTTCCCTATCAAGTTAGTACTTAGCTAATAACTTGGCTATTTGTTGCATAACAGTAATTCTGGTGTCGTTTGTAAACATAGCAGTCTTTTTTAATGAGATGTATAGTTAAAACATAACTATATCATAATTTCTCCCCAAATTGAAGAGTTTCCATTGCTTGATTTCAAATTTTCAATGAGTTCTTTAGGATGATTTGGTGTTTTTATACTTTCTTCTATTATTGACTCGTATAACTTATTGTGCTTAAATGTTTTATCATCAGCTACCTCTGAGCAAAAAGAACAAGAAACGCTACAAAGAAGAACTGGAAGAGCGTCTTGTATCACTTGTTGCTTCCTTATTTGGTAAGGAGGCTAGCTCACTGTGAACAATCTATTTGAGAAGACACACGTATTTTGCTGTTCTTCTACCGAATATGGAATTTTTGTGCCTGCATTTGTGGTTTAAGAGAGATACTCTATCCTCTATGCCAATTTCCTTTCAAATTTCTTTCAAACCCCCTACCAGGGCCCAACATCATTTCTTTTTTTAGTACCTTAGGGAAGTCCACGCATATAGTAGGAACTCTTCTACATTACTGCCCAAAATTGAAGCAAATTCCTTAATGTTATCATGGACATTTACTGGGAAACACTGTTCTTATAGGAATCCAGAGAAAGCTCCAAAGAAGCAAATGATTCTCAAATGCAGCATTTGCGTGTTTTCAGCTTCACATGACACTAAGATGTCATCAGCATATATAAGATGTGGTTTACCTTCACTCGACTCTCACTTACGCCAACAACACACAAACCTTTGCTCAAAATTTCTTGCTTTCTCAAGCTTAAGCTTCGACTTTTCTGAGTAGTGTATGTTTCCAAACATTTTTCATCATTAAGATCCTTCTAAACTGTTTAACACTTGAGAGTGGGTTTTATACCATATTATTTACATTTAGTGAGAATGCTTTTAATATTTTATCGTTCACTGGGCATTTTTAGCGTTTTTTGAACTCAAGTTTCTTGAGCTGTCCTGATAATACCACTTTTAATGCACAAACCCCTCTTTGATGGGCATGGAATTTGCAAAGACCAATTCTTCACCTTGGGGTTATTTAGTTATATGCTTCTTAATTTGGTGACAACACATCAATTCTATCAAAGGAACAAATGTGAACTTTGCCTAGAAATGAAAAATCCACATCCTCAAAGAGGAAAATAAAAGAAACAGAAAAGAATGTGATTGGAAGGGGAATGAAACATTAGTGTAATTGATGCTTCCCTAAGTTGTATGGAACACTGTACCATCATCTCTTGTTTCTTTTTCATAAGAATTAGCATCTGTGGTGGTGGCCTGGTGGGGGTCGGGTGGGGGGTTGGAAGTAAAAATTTTTACCTTATATTTGTATGTGATTGCATTGTTTTATTAAGGTAGATAATTTTATTAATAATGAGCAAATCTCCCATATTGGATGTGACTGCCTTAATTTCAGTTTGCTGTCACAGGAGGAATCTTAAGAGGTTCTAGAAGGGATAGATTGTTAAGTAAGTTTGTGGAGAATGAGTGCGAAAAAATTGACAGGCTTATGGAGCTCTACATGAGGTGATTGTTCGTGCAACATACATCTAAGTACCCTGCTCCATTTGCTTCCATTATTCGAAAAAAAGAATGGTTGTCTTGAGGCTGATTGTTCTATTTTGTTACTGCGTATTGCAGATATTCCAATAGAGTAAAACTTGAGACTGAACGGTTTGACCAGCTTGAACTTGATGATTTGGAGGTCTGTTTACTTCTTAGACTTTATTAATCATTTTGTCTTTCACTAAGCTTTTATTTTATATTGCCATTTTGTTAAACATGTTTGTAGATGGATGAAGATGAGAAGTACAACAAGAAGTTAGAAGCTGGTCTTTATACTCTTCAGGTCAAAGATCTATTGCATTTTTATTTTGTTACTTGTCTTCTCTTGTACGGGCACATAACCACTTCAAATCTCTAACATTCTTATTGTCATTTCTTTTCGTCCCTAATCCTGCAGTTGATAGCTGTTATTCTGGGTCATCTTTGGACCTCTGAGTAAGTTCTGGAACCTGACATACTTTCCTCTTCAGGTTGGATAGATCTGAGTTCCTCCCGCTTAATTGTTTTTTTAAATGCAGACATCCTCGAATCAGAGCAAGGATTGACCTTTTGCTTAAGCAACAAAAGCTGACTAAGCAAGATGTAAAAGATATACTCCAGGTGTCTGCTCATGATTTCCTTTTTCTCCCGCACCATTCCCTCTTTTTAATTTTCTTGTGTTTGCTTTCAAGGTAGTTATGTTCTATACATCACATTTCATGGATACTTCTACTTACACCCCACCTCACCCCAAAAATAAGAGTGAAAATTCTTGGAGACAAGGTTAACTTGCGAGAAACAATACCTTTAGGACTTATAGGAAATCAGTGCAAAATCCAGCTTTTGCAACATGTTATTCGCATTGATCTTTTTATCCTTCACTTTGGATTTAGTTCAACAAGGCAAGTTGTTTCTTGTCATGCTTGTATTATACTTCACTTTGGATTTAGTTCACTTTGGACTTTATGCTTGTAATTTCTGAAGATAGATCTTGAAGGAATAACTCCTTGAGGACTTTCCTTGTCCATCTTCAGGAATAGCTTGCGTTGATCTATAATGCAGTTCACTTTTTCAGTGCCAGGCCTCGTCTTTCCTTTATTCTGAAGAATATTAGATAAAGTGTGTTATGTTATTGAAGTTGTACTTGCACCGCAGGAATATCATGACAACATAGGGGATCTGGAAGGGCCAGAAGAGAAGGAGAGGGGACAATCAAAGATTCAGAGGTTCATATCGTCCTTTTGATCATAATACAGTTTAAAAAATGGTTATATCCTTAGAATGCTGTGTAAACTGAAATGTGTATTAAGATGATTTCCCGAGTTATTCACAGTTGGCCATGTCACTCTATTCGTTGATGTAATGTGTAAAGAGCTCAGAGCTAACACCCATTATTGAGGATTGACATTTTTGACTGAAAGTTTAGTGGAGCATGTCTTCATGCTGTGTAAGAATTGTCACTGCCGATGGTTATATGCTATCAGTTTTGGTTAACTGTTTGTTCGAGGCGAATGACTATTTCAAAATGCTCATTTCCATCATGAACTGATTGTTGCTAATTTTACTGACTCGGTTCTTCATTCATGCGTACCATAGAAATTGCAATTGAAAAGAGCAGACATGAATGAAGCTTTAGAACTATGGGTTTGATTTTTTTTTAATAAAAATGTATGACGGAAATACTAGGTTTTGGCTGTGCAATTTAGGGCTGTGCCATGTTATATGAAAGAAGCAGCTTCAAAATGTCATCTATATTACCCATGGACACTAGAATGAACGTTAATGGACTGAAGTCTGGTTAACAAGAATATATTTGAACCAATTAAGGAAATATAAACGAGTACAAACTGTGAGATATTTGACAAATGGCAACTGCAAACCAAAAGTTTGGTTAACTGCATTGAAAGTATACTACAGAATATTCTTTCCCCTCAAAAAGATTTCCCTGTTCTAAAATTGCATGAAACTGATCCTATCTATGCACATTAAGAGAACTTTTCCTAATTCTATAACTGCATCTATATGTAACTAATCGTATCTATGGACATCAAGAAAATGTCTCAAAAAGTTGTAGCATTTCCACATCTCTACAAGAAAATGCCCTTCCAATCTTGTATGTTGTATCACAGATGCACACTTCAACATCTTCAAGTCATCCGATGTTATAACCCCAAGATTGTATCTGCATACAAAGGTCATTAAGCAGCTAATTCAGCTTTTAGGCAATCAAACAATCAGTTTGGAATTCTGGATTCAATATGCTTAGAATGGTCACATGCTCTGTCTTTGGTGGTCAAACACCAGCATTGAGTTTGCAATGCTTAGATAAACTTCCTAAACAACTACATTCTTAAGCATTTCTTATGTTGTCATTTAGCAGTTTTCCAGAATCAAAAGATTTTAATATATTTCATCATAAACAAACTGTACATAAACATAGATTTGGGGTCTCATAAACACATGCGAATACATGCACTCTTCAAGACAAACCTACCTGATGTGAACTTTCAGCAGACGGCTATGATTCATCCTTCAAATGAAAAGCATCAAGCTGCTTGCACAAGATAAACATAGGATCTAGGTTTGGTATCTCTGTCAGTGGCCGAATATCCCAGACTCGCATGACATCTACATAGCTTGAGGTCTCCATAATAGTCTCAAGAGTCAGAACAATATGAAGTAGCCCAGCGACAGGGCAGAGCTCAATGAGTTGATTAGACACCCCACTTGGAACAGTAATATGTTCAATGCGAGGCCATTGCCAATCACGAGAAAGCTTCATCAACACGGAAATTGCTTTCTTACGAATTTCTATGCTTTTAATTTTCTCCATAGCATTCCAAAATTTATCATCAACACTTACCTGTAATGAAACAAATGAAGCCTCAATTAGTCCTGTAACACAACTGGGGGAAAGAACAAAAAGAGATCAAACAAGTCCCTGTCCCTCTTTGTCTGTCCTAATCACTAGACCCATTTCCCCAAAAAAAAAGAAAAAAAGAAGAAGAATCTTGATTCCAATAATTCAAAACTTACATAAACACAACCTTGTATCAATTTAATTTTTATGAAAGTTCTTGAAGAATCTACTTCACTTTCCCACAACATTTTAACCATAAATTAAACACACTGTATGATGCTGTAACATACAAAAATTAATTATAATTTAACTCATTATAAGTATTCAATTCTTCATCTTCATATAGAGATAGGCATTGCCTTCACTGGACTTTATCTCGTCTTAGCTCTAGTCCCCTGGAGTGACATTTTGTTAAAAGAATTTATACAAGTAAAAGGCCTACTACCTCCCACCACAATTTATATTGCATTGTTTGTACAGTTTCCATTATTCCAGTGATAATTTACATCCAAAAATGTTGGACGCTATTCCAGTGATAACTTATTTATACAGTTTCAGCAAAGTTAAAAGAATACAACAACATACCCAGTGAAATCTCACAAGTAGGGTCTGGGAAGGGTAAAATGTACACATACCTTACCACTACTTCATAGAGATAGAAAGTTTGTTTCCAGAAGACCCTCAACTCAAATATATCATCCCCAAAGAAGAAAATACTAGATGTGAAAGAAATGAAAAAAAGAAAGAAAAAAAAAACTGATTCGGTTTTTTCTCTATTAAACTAACTTCCATTGAGATATTTCTCTATCAAATTTTCAAACATTACTCAATATTTCTTCTACTCTTATTTATGAATTAATAAACAGGAGTCCAAATTCTGTGTCTCATGGGAGAGTCCAGCCTAGTAGTTGCAACTTCACTCTTACATTACTTGGGTTTATGGGTTCTATTCCAAATCAAGGCTGCCCCTTCTGCCTTTACTGCCCCACTATTCAGTCTTCACAGGCCTAACCACCCCAAACAATTATATACAAAAGAAAAATCTTCATACCCCATCGAACGATGGCAAATCAAACGTATTGCGAAATTCTGTATGAAGTGAGGTTAGGGAAGTGGCGCTGATAAGAAAATTTGCTTTACATATCCAAAGACAATGAATAAAAATACATTTTTAATGAATTTAAAATAAGAAAGTCATTGTCAGTTGATTAAGGAGAATTTACTTTAGAAACTCAAAGAGCATACCTTCCACCTTGTTCCTTCAAAAAGTACTGAATAAAGGCGTATTTTAATGTCAAGGAGGTCAATATCTACCAAAGCAGCTGCCATAGATTTCACCAAGTTCTTGTCATTCTGAGCATCATGGAAGCAGCCCCTAACCCTGGCATCATGTATAAGTATCTTCCAAACGGAGTCACTGCTTTTTAACGTTGCTTCATTGCCTAATATCCAGAGGCAGTGCCTGCAAGTAGCAAGCTTTCTTACAGAACCACAGACAATCCCCTAGAGAATGGAGAGTTAGAAGTATCTTGAAAAACAGCAATACCTTGCTCTAGTTAGTGCTACATTAACCCTTTGACTGTTTGAAAGGAAACCAGTCGATCTGTTTGCATTGGAGCGTACCGCTGAGATTATTATTACATCCTTCTCACCTCCTTGAAAACCATCGACAGATCGAACATCCACAGAGAAGTCACTCTCATCATCAGTACTATACTTAGTTCCGAGGTTCTCTTTAATTGCAGCAATTTGAGCATTGTAGGGTGATATAATACCAATACTGATTCTTTCTCCCGAAGAAATGAATCCTGTAACAGGAAATAAAATCAGTAATTTAGCAGATGATATAATGTGCATCTTCACTTGACAATGCCATTAAATCTTAGTGTACCTTTGAAGAGGTTGGCAACTACCTCACAAACCACCGCTACCTCTACCATGTTCCGGATGCCATGCCCATTGACAACTTCCTCATTTCCACATGATACATTGATAAAAGAATAAGCACCATAAATTTCACCTTGAAGGAAATGCTTCAGATATCCTGTACTTCTGACATTTGAAGCATCCATAATCTGTTTCTGGTAGAATTCCCTGTTCGGAAATGAGCTTATTGACGGATGCATCCTATACTGAAGATTAAGAAGGTGTTTCTTGAATCGCAGAAGTGCCAGCCTCTCAAACAAGCTCCGCCCAAACTTGGCCTCCTCGCAAACCTAATTAGAAAAGGACAACTTACTTTCTAACTGTGCAGAATTTTAAAATTAGGTACCATTTAAAGTAACACATGACAACCTTGCTTTTAACCATGGCAGGCAGTTGCCGTTCGTCCCCTATAAGTATAGCATGACGGAGACCAGGAATCTGTAAGGGGATAGTTGACTCACATTCTTTAAGCTGAGCAGCTTCATCAATAACCAGCAATTCAGCCTCTGTCTCATGCAATTTGAAGGAGCTTGAAGCAGTACAGAAAAGCAGGCATGCATTTTTCAAAATTTGATTTTTAATTGAAAACTTGTCTTCAGGTTCAAAAAAGCTGTTAGGAAGGGATTTGAGTATCTTGATGCACTCTTGTTTGACCAATTCTACATCCGAAGAACTGCCAGCGACTCGTCTCTCTACTTCTTTGTTTCTAATAAAGACTTCTTTTAAACTTCTACCATTAAAAGTAACACTTTGCAATAAACTACTAAGTGAATGAAGTAAGTTTACAGCTTTGATCATGTCTCTTGCCACTACCACAGACAGGAGTGAAGTCGGCAAGTGCATGACAAAGTTAACAACATAGAAAGTAAAAGATTCCAGTTTGCAATTTAATCTGCTTGTCACAAAGTCCTCAAAATTTAACCTTTTAGTTTGATGAAAATCGTTACTCCCCTTCCTCGGGACAGCCCTTGAACGTTTCTTATTCCGACAAAACCCTCTGCCACATTGACTTTCATCATTCAATTTTATTGTTTTGGCAATTACTTGCCCAAGTCTCTTGTTCCACTCGTCTTTGATGCCTTGAGCATAAAACCTCTGTGATTTGTCCCCCTTGTTTTTCAGGCTTTCTTTCCGAAGAAATGCATTCCCTGAATCACCATCATAATTAGCATCATCATCATATTTCTGATAAAGTTCAGCATCAGCATCTTCCTCTTGACCATTTATGGAATAGAGATGGTACAACAGTTCCGTGTCTTCAAGTAATGCTATCAAATACTGCAATGAGTATTTCCAGCCAGATGCAGGAGTAAAGCACCTTGCTAGAACCTCAGCACGATAATCAAGAAAAATATGAAGTAGCTCATCTTGGTTATCAATATTCATTCGCTTTTTGTTTCCAAACAAAACTACATCTCCTAGACCATAAGTCAAAAATTCACATGATTTCAGCACAAGCTTCAAGACTCGTCCAGAAACTTCTAAGACTGCTATATTAGTTGGAGCACAAGTTACTGTTCTACAATTGAGACTTAGAAGTAAAAACAATAATGCACTAACTGTCATTGTTTTCCCTGTTCCAGGAGGACCCCAGATTAGCTTAGTCGTGTTCTCGTGATGACAATACTTTGTCGCAAGACAGTTCAGAACTGCTTCTAGTTGGGAATCATTAAGATTGATTAACCAATTAGATGCAAGGATCTTTGATCTGCAAACTCTATACACTTCCCCTTGCAAACAGACATTACACTTTTCCTTGCCCTACACATGCAATAGAAAAAGTCAAATCTTTCATGTTATAATATGCAAGTAACAACTTGAAGAATTTGGTGATAGAAGGTCATCTAGTGGTGATGTGAAAATTCATAAGGAAATGAAGATGTATCATTCTGGTAAGACTCTTTGGGAAAATAACAATGAGAAAAGTATGATGCTTACAGTCACGTAAAAATCAGGTTCCAGTATTTTCTGAATAACTTTAGAGTTTTGCTTTTCCAGCCCCAAACTCAATGAATTCCAAATGCGTGTACTTGTTGTCGTATTTATAAGAGAGACCAAGAACAAAGAGTCCTTCATATGACTTTGCCTAATGCCCTGTTCAATCAAGAAGGGTCTCGATGAGAATACCTGGATCTTGATATAATCTCTCTCATCTATCACTCGTTGAACCAGAACAATTATGTAGGACATTGTGGGTCTGTTTAGATCATCGACACATGTTGGTCTTACATCTGTAATGGCAAAGAGATCCCCCGTTTCAGGTTCATATGCTCTGTCATCACTGTAACTCTCTTTCCTTTCCATCTCAATAATGTATAAGCATTTATCAGATGGCTTTTTACACTCCACTTCCTCAATATACGATATTTTGCATGTAGATGCACTTGCCACTTTATCGAAGCTAGAAGACAAATCAGCATGTGTTTCCTCTATAAGAGGGAAGACGAATGACTTCATATACAACGCGACGGACTGAAATGTCGAAGGGATGTTCTTCACCTACAGGATAACTCAAGATCATACGACTAGAATATACTTAAGATAGAGATCCAAAACAAATATGCTCAAACATTATGGAAGCTAATGGACATTTTGCTTTTGCCTTGACATAAGTATTATGAAATCTTCACCGCCTACCTTCGATGTGCAAAATTAATAACATCAGTTATACTGGCATTTGTGCAAAATTAATAACATCAGTTATACTGGCAATGCTACCTCAATCATGTATTGATAAAAAGGTTTTACTTTCATCAAATATGACCATTGCTCATATTCATAACTAAAAAGTACTATAAGTACAAAAATGTTGATAATCCACATTTCATATGCCTATTCCCCAACTTGTGAAAATATAAAAAAGACACCTATCCAGTCTAACAAACAGCCAAATTACAACAAGTATCATGTTGCTATTTACGAAATTTACAAAACAACAACAACAACATAGCCAGTGTAGTCCCAAACAGTGGGGTCTAGGGAGGGTAAACCTTACCTCTACCTCAGAGGTGATGTAGAGAGGCTTCATTAAAAAAAGAAAAGAGAAGGAAATCATGTTTAACTTGAAGTGGGGGGTGAATGTAATATGAACACTCCATAACATACACACAAGATACATAAATGCATTCACTGCCGCAAAGCATAGTGGATGCAATGGCAATCCATACCTACTTAAACTCTGGATAATTCTAAGTAAAGATTACAGCCCAGGTAACAAATGCCACCAAATTAAACAGGCAAGGGATAGACCATGGAATTAAAAACTACAAAAAACCAAACACAGACAAAATTAGACAAGGGCAAAAATAGAAGTAAAACAAACCTTGTCCTTGTAAAGATCCTTATTAAGGACATCTTTAAAAGACCACGAAAAGATGACGTCTATAAGGCTCTTTTCAGAAAGAATGGCTTCACTGTCGTCGTCAGTTTCCATTTCTGTCATATTCTGCAAAACCCCATTGCATGATCATAGCATATAAATCAAACAAGAAACATTCTAAGCATATGAAACCATTTTTATATCACATTCTGCAAAACCCCAATTCATTTTTTTTTTGCAAGACCCAATTTCAAATTGTTATTTTTCTCTTTTTCTTGCAAAACCCCATTACATTTTTTTCTTACTTTTTCTTGTAAAACCCAATTTCCTTTTTTTTTTCTTACAAGACACCATTGTATGATCATAACATATGAAACAAACTACAATGCTGTAAAGTATACAAAGACAGAGAGAGATGAGGTAGTTAACTGTAAAGGTCGAACGATAACTGCTGCGTCCAGATAGGGGTTTAGCAGTGATTCTTGGAAGAAAGGAAAGCGCTTTGACAAGGAGGCCAATACACAAATCATATAAAGGTTTTTTGGGGGCCTTTTGAGATGAAAAGGCAAACTAGTCCTGATATTTTACCGTAATTGCGATTTTGTCGTCAAACTATTGTCTGGTCTTTATAGTTGTGTTTATGAAATTTGTACAAAATTTTAATTTAATTTTGAATTTTCTAAAAAATATAATTTTAATTTTAATTTTTTTTAAAAATAAAATTTGATTCACAAATCTATCTATCTATATCTATATTACTATAAAAGCATGAACTTTACAATTTTCAATGTTAAATTATAATTTTACCTTCATATATTTAAATTAATGCACAGAAATTCTGTAAATACCCCTAAATAATTTTAATTAAAAAATCTAATTAAAAAACAATGGTTGTACTTATTAATTAGAAGAAATTATGTAAATACCCCTAAATAATTTTAATTAACAAATCTAATTAAAAAGCACTCCTTCGCAATGGTTGTACTTATTAATTAGAATGAACTTGATGCCCATTCGCATCACTTTGAAGCAGTGCGAAGTCCTTTTCCCTTTGTACAGACCACGTACTCCTACAATAGGGTACCTCAACCCCATCTCCTACGAAAACACCACCCTCAGTCTCCGCTGTGACGCCTACCCAG
>JBCEWC010009270.1:0-18944 GCA_038996855.1 Solanum aculeatissimum
TTTAACCCTCCATCTCACCACACTTAGCCAAATTTTCAAGTCTGAACCAAAACGAGCTTACTGTTACACTTAACGGTCCATTTGACAAGCCATGAGCAATCTCACGGACCGTGTGATGGTCCGTGAGACTTGACTTAGTGCGTTTTTTGGCTCCCCGACTCTGGGAGCTCACTGTCACACTTAACAACACTGTTCATGGGCCGTCAAAAGTTTCACGGACCGTTTTATGGTCCGTGAGACTGGACTTGTAAAATTTCCGAGGCAAATTCGAGTTTCGGGCAGTCTCACAAAACCGATCATAACTCACTCATCCGAGCTATGAATTACGTGAAACCAATTCCGTTGCGAATCTAACTCAAAGATCTTTCATTTGATATAAAGTGGCCAACCCAGTGCATCGTATGATAAAAGATATGGCATCGCAAAGTTGCAGCAGTCTAAAAGGAGGACTTTCTGGAACACTTGACGAGCATTTTAACGGACCGTGTGAAGGTTGAAGGGTCGTGTAAGTGTCCTGTGAACCCATACTTAGTCCCCTAAACACATACATGGCTTGTCCTAGCTACTGTACCTTTTTATGGAACAGTACACGAGCCGTTTAGGTTCAAACGAACCGTTTAAGGTCTCGTGGTCAAGTTTCCAGTATCTTTCGAATTTCAGGCAGTCCCACTATTTTGGTCATAACTTTCTCATACGGACTCGGAATCGAGTGAGACAAGTTGCGTTGCAAAGATAATTCAAATATCTTCAATTTGATATGTTGTAGGCCACATGGTTCAAATCACACCAAAAGTTATGCTTCTGCGAAGCTCACTGTCCAAACAGCCCCTCTAGGCCCTAAAATGATCCGTTTTGCGATCGGCCACTTAAACTCAACCCGTGGCTACAAATTTCAACCATGACTAGTATAACTTCATAAGATATCAACCATAAGGAGCTTCGGAAATTTTTGGGTTGTTACAGTTAATCCTTATTTTCCATATTTTACTTTTGTTTGTTGTTTTTGTTTTTCTTTCAGCATACAAGTGTAGTGTATTCCCAGTACTCGAAGTCGAGGCAATCCCTTGACTCCATTTGATCTAGAGATCTAGAGAACACTACGAAGAATGGCCCAAGACAATATGAACAACGCTGCAAATTATGCTACAAACATTGCACTCAATCAGAATGACCAAGACCAACCACCACTTCAAATGTGAATCCACTACACCAGGGTCTACAAGTTTCTGCTAATATATGGAATTAATATAGGCTTGATCATATGGCAGTGAATGTTACCGGAGCTATTATGTTACATCCTTTACCAGATGAACTGAAGTTTGTTGTTTCGAGTGGGTTACTACAGATGCTGCAGAATAGAGGATTGTTGACGGGCTTACAATCAAAGGATCCATATAACCATCTACACAATGTTGTATTCATCTGCAGGAGTATGATGGGAAACTAAAATCTATCCACAGATGTCATTGGGCTCCGTGTCTTCCCGTTATTTCATACTGATGAAGTGATGGTATGGCTATATGAACTCCCACAGGGTTTTATCACCACATGGGAAGAATGCAGATGTAACGACCTAAAAAAATTTGAACTTCATAGTGGTTGATCAACGTCTGTTTTAAACTTGTTATGGTATGTTAGTGATGGTCATGGGTGATGTTTGTTTGTCATGTTCAAAGAAATCGCGTTGGATGGGTTTTCCATGAGGTTGTGTGGAAGGGCTGACTTCAAATTGCCATATCTTTTGGTACGGGATAAACTGTATGGGCCATAACCCGTCAGATTGAAGCTCTTCAGGTTATGTTCACAACTCAATTGGTTTCACTTGAATTGGAGTTTGGATGTAGAAGTTATGTACGTTACAGGGAGGCTACCTGTGCACAAAAGTATTCTAGAAAGGATAGAGCAAATATGGCTAAGACAGAGACACACGGAAGGACCACAGATCGTGTGGGGGTTCATAGCCCGTGAGCCCATCTGTGGGTTGATCTAGAGTGTGGGCTAGGTGAGGGACCAAGGCCTCGAACCAAGTGAGGCTCCACGGACCACTTCACGGTCCGTATGATGCCTCACGGTTCGTAAAGGCACCCGTGTAGTGGTCCCGATATTTGACTGGACCCTGTGCCATGACCCAGAAGTGGGGCCTAGATGTGACATGGCAAAGGAGAACCTGAAAGTCCTCGATCATGCCATCATAGCATCATTACACACATCATCAATTCAGAAGCGCGGAAATGTAAACATATAATTCTAGGGGAAACGGGGCTTTAGACTCAATCTTTGGGGATATTACCGAGAATGGGATGAACATGAATCACATTGCACATAGCAAGTATTTCTAAGGGGCGGGTACGTAGGACTCAAGCTATGGGGGCATACCGGGTTAGGAGACTTTCCACATAAGCACATTCCCAACATTCACAATCCCATAAGCATAATCATAAGCACAATCGAACATCATTTCCATAACAATTCCCCATATTCATAATATCCCAATAAAGCAAAATACAACGTGCAAGAATTTACTGTGTCCAACATAGCCTCTACATAAGAAAGAGTGAAGCCTCGACATAGTTTGGAGATCACCCTCAATATATGAAATAAGAAAAAAAATAAACAATTACAAGGAAGATAGAAGGTGGCTATTCCCCTTGAACAAAAGGGATCACCACAAGCTAGTAACTCCAAAGATGTCACTCGTCGTCCGCCAGAAAATAGAAGTCATCACCGGTCCCTACATGGTTAGAACATGTAGATGAAAGTATGGGTTAGCACAAAAATATGTACTAAGTATGCGGGCATACAATGCATATGACAATGTAGTATGACCAAACGAGATGACAAGGAGACAAGTGATACGAAAGAAGTTCACATAGCCAAAGGGGAATATATTATAACAATATTCCATGCCATTATGCATGAAATGCAACCTAAAATCATATTATAGGGGAGATGTTGCCTCAACCGACTCCGGAGGATACCCGACCGAGCTACTACTTGGATCCGGACATTTTGTCAGGTAGATCCCTAGTCAACCCTTCAACAAGGGGATACATAACAAGCCAATCCCAATCTAGGGAGATATCCCATGTTGGCACATGGTTTGACGAAAAAGAGTATGGAACCTTTGCGCTAGTCCACCCCGACTCCAATCCCTCGGTACTAAGCCTCATCCCACTGGAATACATATATATATCCATGCAAGCTTTTCAAAATCATGCATCATAGCCAAACCAAAACATGATCAAATTCATATCCATACTTAGGCTAAAAGCCAACAAGAATTTCCATAATTGTTTCCATATCAATGCAATAAGAGTAGCTCATCTACATAGCTTATCATATCAAGCCTTCATAACATATCATAGTGGTGCAAGCACCCATAATGCTCAAAGAGCCATAACAAGAGACTATGTGATCACAAGCCTTAACATATCATAACAAGAGGGCCATGCCCTTAACAAGAGTTTCACATAACCATTCATCAATGCATATGCCATGAATGAGAAGTCAAGTGCATGGGTAATGGAGATTCAAACATTCAAACCATAACTCAATAGGTAAATCAACATAATTCATGATAAAATCCCAATTTAAAACATAATGAAATTTACCCATGCATATTAAACCATTAAAGGGACATGCACATTGATCCTTCAAGAATTTCCATGCAATTCACAAAATTCAAACTTAACAATTTGAGTATTGGTCGTCAATATCTTTGATTCAGACAGTGCCATGGATGAGGAGCATGTATTGACTCACTGATTAGTTTATCTCATATGAAAATAATCCATTCATGGATTGGAAGCATCTTGAGTAGATGAAGTAAGTGTCGAGCTTGGATATGCAATGATCGATAAATTGTGATTGTGTGTTGTTTAGCCATTGTTTGACTTTACGAACCATTTTTCCATGATAGGCAAGGTAATTGGTAAAAGGCATGTTTGTTGATAGCTAGAACTTTCCCGGTTTGTCTTGAAGTGTTATCTTAGATGAATCCGGATTAGGAAGATGACCTTAGGCCTTCTTTGGTTTCTTTTTAGTCCATTTTGACCAAATAGCCTCCCTTGAAATTAATTGTATCCTTAGTGAGCCCCGTTGAGACTTAAGCCGTTTTCTTGGAAGCCTTGTTACCCTTGACCTTTGATTGAAAAGATATTAGTTTTAGTTGAACACCATTCCCTCTTTGAGATTGAATTAGTGAAAGTTATGGCCAAAGGCCAAAGTTGGAGATGTTGATAAGAGATGGGTGTTTCCCATTCAAATTTTGTAGAAACAAAACAAGAAAGGAATGGAGAAGTCCATGCATGATGAAAAAGCAAAAGAAGAAAAATGCTTGAACAAAGAAGGAAGAAAAGAATTTGGTTCAAAATAAGACCCTCCAAAAATTTTTAAAGATAGTCACATGGGGGACACCTAAGATTGAGATTCAATAAAAAATGATGTCATTTAAAAAAAAGTGAATGGGGATTAAAAGAGTCATGGTAGTTCTATGTAAAATCCAAGGAGGGATTAGTCACTTGTTCCCAAATGCTATCCTACTTGTCCTATAGCCTACATTACAACCCTAGCAAAAGTCCTTTGAGATTCTAGTCAAGATGAAATTGATTGAACATTGATTGAGAATAAGGGCAAGCCTATGGGTAAAAACATGCATGTCATTTCTCATTTGGGAGTGTTAGTGTTTCTAGATCTACGAAGTTAATGTCATCATTTTGTGTGCATAAGGATCTGTTTTTATGTTAGGGAAAGTGGTGATGTTTTGGGCATTGATTAGAAAGCACATTGACAGTTTTGAACATAGCTATTGTCTTGACGACTCCTTAGAAATCACATTGACAGTAGAAGCTTGGAGGCTTGACGACAATGGGGAAATGTATGTGTTTCACTTTATGGCACTATTTGCAAGCATTGCACTTTGGAATAATTGATTTTTGACTTACTTGAGGGCAAGCAAGAGTTCAAGTTGGCAGTGTTGATTACTTCGCATGTTAGACTCATATAGAACTTAAATTGCAAGAAATGTTGTCTTTAATATATTTTTTTGCCTCATATATTGACCAATTTGCATGAAATTTTATCCTTAATATATTCTTTTGCATCATATATTGACCAATTTTTCTGTTTAATGCTAGAAATGAGGACGAGAATGCATGGAAGGACAAAACTTTGCAACACAGGACAAATAGAGAAAAATAGCTAAAACAAAGGGTAGAAGTCGGCATCGCCAAATGAATTGACAGATCGACGAATGGTGGTACTAATTTCCTAATGTTGAAGTGTCCAACCCCAAGTATTCTGCGAAGAAAGGCAATGATGTTCCATTATCGGAAGATCACTGAACAGGTTTAGTGATGCATAGTTGTGATTGTAATGACTAGACATAGGGGCCTTGTCATCACACGGTGAATGAGATACCCGAAGGCACCTCACCCAAACCATCTTAAATATCTTAAGCATCCATAGGCATTCAACATAACAAAATGCGGAAATACAATGGGGAAGGGACTATGGGCCTTTTTAAGACAATGAAGCAACATTAGCAAGCATGAATAACTAACACATTTTGTCCATATAGCATACCAACTAATACGTCGATAGACGGAACTAGTAATGGTCGATTTTCATCAAATAGAAAAGGTTCCATAATAGAATAACATAGAATGTAAATGCCTTAAAAGGGCCACATATACATCGTCTCAAATTAAAGTTTAAGATAGAGTGGAAAATGGTAGAGTCTCAAACTAAGGGCTCACCACAAATAAAAGTGCTAGTCTTGAATGTCAAATACTAGCCAGGAGCCGATGGAGGAGTACCTGTCCCTACATCGTTAAGTCATGAAGACAAAATATGCATTGACACTTTTGGAATGTATTAAGCATGTAAGATGTAATGCATGTATGAAATTACAATGGCATAATCCATAAATAAAACATATATGTAAGGTAGAAAGGCTTAATGCAACTCATGCATGAATAAGGGGCATCGATCAATATGAATGAGAGTAAATGTATAAAATATCACATGCAGAGGAATCGTATCATAGAGTCATAGACTTGTGGGATAAGATCTTAACCGACATATATGACCATGTGAGCTACTATATGGAATCCAGCATAACCCCCTATGTTGGCACGGAGAGAGCACTTGTCGGGTGGAACTTCGTCAACTTTGCATGCATCTTATAACATAACTGGCTAACGAGGATCCACTAGCATAGCCTACAAGGGCTCCTATGATGGCACATAGTTAATGAGACAAAGGGTTGCTACTAAGGTTCCCTTACTAAACCCCACCTCAATGTCACATTCAGTGCTAAGTCATCCCAAAGAATGTTTAAAACATGGATTAGTCAAATTAATTACATTTAGGATCATAAGAGTAGCTCGAACTTAAGGAGCCAACAAGTGAGTATTGTCCTTTCTTCTCGGGGACCTTCTTAAACATCTTTAGGAAAATTGTCAACATGCTTATATCTTTGAAAAATCATAACTTTAGAACTTAACTTTGATGCCCTAATCATCGTTATGGATCATGTAAAACTTTTCTTGAAAACTAGGTAGGCTAGTATTTAAAATGGAACAATGATAAATCACATAAATCATAAGAATATTCTCTGTTGAAAACATAAAAAATAGCCCACACCTTGTCAACAATGAAACTCTTCATTGGGGTCATCGTCAATAACTTAAATATATGCAAATACTTGGTAAAACATCATAAGGCATCATTAATATTATTTATTAACACAAAGTATCATGAAATCATCGTAAGCATACATATTAATCTTGATGGAACTTAAAGAAAAGGTAAAATAAATTAATAAGGACTTTGTGGGTGAAAGGACACCAACAAATCAAACTCACATACCTTGGAAGACTTGGGAAGAACAAACTTGGAACCTTCATGATGAACTTTGAAACCCTAGCCTTGCCTTGCCCTTTTCTTGAGAGAGTATTGCCTTAGAGAAAATTGAGAATGGAGGAATGAAGGATTGGATATGGGTCCTAGGGATTTAAGGGATGGTTTAGGGCCCTTTTGAACCCAAAAAAATGTGGTTTAGGCATAGGAATTGCATAATTGACAAAACTGCAACTCATTAAAACCATTGGATTTGATCCTACAAAAGCCCATTTACGGGTCGTGGAATGAACCACGGACCGTAGGTCCTGCTCGTGTTGTTAACTTTTTCAAAATTCCTGAAATTGGTTTGCTGAACTTAAAACCACAAAACCATCTTATGGGTCATCATCTGGTCTATGGATCATGGTTGGACTCATAGAGTCTTTCAACACATAGCCATTTTTTCTCATTTTCTTTGACACTATCCATGAGGGGATTCGACGGGCCGTATTTAGTTTCACTAGTCGTGCTGTTAATTCATGGATCACTTTCTAGAAACTCCAAATTTCCTTCATGTCTGATAGTCTTACCTATGAGCCTATCTATGGACCATAGCCCTTTTCACAGACCGTCATTAGGTTTGTAGGTTACCCCACACTTGGAAACGTTTTCCCTTTTGCTAAAGTTCATGTTTAAAGACCAAACCTACGGGCCATAACTCCTCCTATGGACCATAAGTCACCCTCATGAACTTGACTTCAAGTAATTTTCTATCCAACTTTTAGCACTCTCAGGCTTCTTAACTGGAGGTCGTTATAATATCTCCCCCATGGGAACATTCGTCCATGAATGGACTTAAAGGCAGGTTCAAAGGAGTAAATCATTAGCTAACAACCAAATAATCATGCAAAAATAAAACTTAAACATCATTTCATTCAATATTCAAAATCCACACTTAAAATAGTCTATAAACATAGAAATAAATACATATATCATCTAAAACTAAAATGCAAGGGATTAGAGTGTTTAGAAATAATTTCTTAATATCTTTGGCTTGAGTAGAGTGGAATAGATACGGGTAATGCTTCATCGTATCCGCTACTGCTTCCCATGTTGCACCCTTAGCTTGTTGATTTCTC
This sequence comes from Solanum aculeatissimum, assembly GCA_038996855.1. Taxonomy (NCBI): domain Eukaryota; kingdom Viridiplantae; phylum Streptophyta; class Magnoliopsida; order Solanales; family Solanaceae; genus Solanum; species Solanum aculeatissimum. Next base: position 7,983 of record JBCEWC010009270.1, read on the forward strand.
CAAAGCACTTTGACGAATGCAACTTCCTTGTTCCTTAGCTTTTTCACTTGCCGGTCTAGAATCTCAACCGATACATCTTCATAACTCAAATCCTCTTCGATGTTCACATCGTGCAAAGGAACTATGGAGCTTGGATCATCTGTAAACTTCCTAACCATGGACACATGAAACACCTGATGGATCAAATGCATCTCACTGGGTATATCCAACTCATATTCCACCTTTCTAATCTTCTCACCACTTGGTAAGGCCCTACATACCTAGGGCTCAACTTTCCCTTCTTACCGAACCGGATCACACCTTTCATATTAGACATTTTCAAGTAGTCCTAATCACCAACTTGGATTAAAGGTCCCTTCTCCCAACATCGGAGTAGGACTATTTTTTACTTTGAACCATTTGCAATTTCTCCCTTATGCTTTTAATTTTCTCCATAGAATTCCTTACTAAGTTCGATCCTATTAATGCCACCACACTGACTTCAAACCATCTAATGGATGATCTACACCGTCTACAATACAATGTTTCAAATTGTGCCATCCCAATTCTTGCAAGGAAGCTATTATTACAAGAAAACTCGATAAGTGGCAAATGTTCATCCCAACTTCCCTTAAACTCAAACACACAAGATCTAAAAATTCCTCTAATGTTTGAATAGTCCTCTCAACTTGCTGATCGACTTGGGGATGAAAAGCGGTACTCAACTTCACATTAGTACCAATCCCTCTTTGAAAGGATCTCCAAAAATGAGTGGTGAATTAGACACAACGATTTGATATGATGGACAATGGAATGCCATGCAACCTCACCAAATCTCGAATATACAAATGAGCATAATCTTTGGCACTAAATGTAGTGTTAGCCAGCAATAAATGAGTCGACTTCGTCATGCAGTCTACTATGACCCATATAAAATCAAAATACTTTTTAGTCTTTGGCAAACCCACTACGCAGTCCATATTGATCTCTTCCCACTTCTAAGTAGGAATGTCAATGTCTTGTGCTAGTCCACCCGGCTTTTGATGTTCAACCTTAACTTGTTGGCAATTGGCAAGTTCGAACACCAATTGGGAAATGTCCTTCTTCATCCCATTTCACCAATAAATCTCCCTCAAGTCTATATACATCTTTGTAGTGTTGGGATGAATAGAATATGAAAAGTTATGAACTTCTTGAATTATCAACTTGTTCAACTCACCATCATTCGGTACACACAACCTCCCTTGATACCGGAGTGCATAATTGCCCCCTTATGATAAAACATCTCTCTTTCCTTCCTTCACTAAGGCTTTTAACTCCACTAAGGAAGGATCAAGCTCTTGCTTCACCTTAACATCATCAATCAAGAAAGATTCATACCCATAAAGCATCATTGCACCACCATTTTCAGACTCATTCAATTTCACTCCCAATCTAGCCAACCTATGAACATCTTTGGTCAACTCCCTTTTTCCATCATCTTCACGCTAAGACACACTACCCATGAAAACTCTATTAAGGGCATCAGCTACCATATTGGCTTTTCCCAGGTGATGTTTCACACTCATATCATAATCTTTGAGTAGCTTTAACCACCTTTGTTGCCACAAATTGAGATCCCTTTGGGTAAACACATGTTGGAAGCTCTTGTGGTCGGTGAAGATATCCACATAAATTCCATACAAGTAATGTCACAAAATTCACTGTCGCAAGTTCAAGGTCATGAGTCTGGTAATTTTTCTCATGCACATTAAATTACCTCGAAGCATAAGCAATCACCTAATCATTTTGCATTACCACACATCCCAACCAAATCCTTGATGCATCACAATACACAGTGAACCCATCAATAATTTCCAGCAATGTTAATATTAAAGCTGAAGTCACTTGATCCTTCAAAGTTTTGAAGCTTCTCTCACACTCGTACGTCCGCATAAACTTTGCTTTATTTTGAGTCAACTTAGTAAGTGGGGATGAAACCAAAGAGAAATTTTGCACAAACCTTTTATAATAACCAGCTAGGCCTAAGAAACTCCTTATGTCGGTAGTAGTCAATGGCCTTGGCCAATTTCTAACTGCCTCGGTCTTCTTAGGATCAACTTTAATACCATTGCATGATACCACATGCCCATGGAAGGCAACCTTATCAAGCCAAAACTCACAGTTGTTAAATATTTTGTAAACTTTTTCCCTTAGGGTTTGCAATACCACCCTCAAGTTCTCTATGTGCTCTTTTTACCTCGAAAGTATCTTAGAATATCATCAATGAACACCACGATAAACATGTCAAGCTAAGGTTTATACACCCTATTCATGAGGTCCATAAATATAGCTGGTGCATTGGTCAGACCGAACAACATCACCGTGAACTCGAAGTGAATATACCTAGTCTGAACGGCTATCTTAGGAATGTCACTTTCTCTCACCATCATTTTTTCATACCCAGATCTCAAGTTAACCTTGGAGAAGTGTGTAGCCTCTTGCAATTGATCAAGAAAATCTTCTATCCTTGGAAAAGAATACTTGTTCTCTATAGTGAACTTGTTAAGTTAAAAGTATCAATGCACATATAAAGCGACCCATATTTCTTCCTTACAAATAAAATCAAAGCACCCCATGGAGACCAACTAGGTCTAATAAATCCCTTCTCCAATATATCTTTCAGCTACTCATTTAGCTCCTTCAACTCAGCGGGAGCCATTCTATATAGAGGGATTAAGATAGGTTAAGTATCGGGTAGGAGATATATACAAAAGTATATTTGCCTTTCGAGAGGAACAGCCAATAACTCATCTGGAAATACATTGGGAAACTCATTCACAACGGGGACCAAATCAAGGGAATGAACTTTAGAAGTGACATCTTTGAATCTTACTAGATAATAGATGCACCCTTTGGAAATTATCTTTTGTGCCTTTTAGAAAGAAATTAACCAACCCTTTCATAAAGAGTTACTACCCTCCCACTCATGAATTGGCTTATTTGGGAATTAAAACTTGACTCTATGGGTTCTATAATCGATGGAAGAATAGGAGGCATGCAACTAATCCATCCCGAGAATTATATCAAAGTCTACCATGGAAAGCTCAACTAGGTCACAAGAGACCACTTTGTGCAAGATAAAGATGTAATAATTTCTATAGACTCTTTGGGAAACAATGGACTCCCCTGCGGGGTTACTAACTTCATAGGGCTCATAGAGGACTGATGTGCTCCCAAAATGCAGCACTTTTGATGATTAAAACTTGGAATTTTGTATGTTCATAATGTGATATTAGTAGGTTTGATCGTGTTTTTGTGTTTGTTTTACAGAATTACAGAGTTGGCAAAGTTTTGCGAAAAATACGCTGAAGTTACTGATATTTGGTGATCCACGAAACACTCTATGGGTCGTGGAGGAATTCATGAGTCATGGAGAGGGTCTCGTATCAATTTCCAGTGAGGGGTGAAAACTTAAAATAAACTCTACGAGGAGGATCCATGAGTTGTACAACGATATATGAGTCGTAGAGTGATGGTCGTGCCTTGAGCATTAAAAAGTGGAGAGGTGCAAAAAAATCATCAGACGAAACCTCCTACGTGTCGTAGAATCTTACATAGGTCATGGAATGGTTTCATAGAAGATAACTCCATAACACTGCCAGAGTCCACGAAACCCTAACCTACGGGTTGTGAAGTGGGATACGAGTCGTGAAAGGTCTCGTGAAGCTTGCCAAATAGGTTTTTTTATAGAGTTAACCATAAGTCACATAAATTAAACAAGTTCTTAGAGAAACACTTAGGATTTAGAACTCGTGTATTAATATTTTCTTCACTTTAATTGCTTTTTAAAGGGTGGACAATGTTAGAACTCACCTAGTATTACTTTCTGGATCAAGGAAGTAACGAATAGGAAAAGAGGTAATTAACAGGATTCGATTGAGATGTTCTCATCTAATCAACTAAACTAGATCAAGGGGAGGTTGTACTAAAACTAAAAGTAAGGGTTAGTATAGACACACCACGGAGACGGATCAAGTTTCAGGGTGAAATGTACCCATTTGCTGGATTAAAGACTTAGATAAACCTAACTTACTGTCCTATACCTATACACCGGAGAAGGATTGCATGTATTCGATAGCATCGAGTAAGGAACTCATGGGGAACACATCACCCTATTTAGCTCTTCTATGGATTGTTCATCTCTTGCATTAGTTTAGGATTAATAAATTTTCTTTAACAAAACTCCATTTTTTTGGAGAGATAAGTAAGTTAATAGATCTCGAATTACATTGAATTAATTCTAGAGTCTATCATATTCCTCATGGGAACGATCCTAACCTCAGTTAGGTTATATACTTGATGACCGCTTTACCTCAAAAAGGAGGTGTGACTTGAGCGACAATAAGTATTTTGGCGTCGTTGTCGGGGAATACGGCTAGAATTTATTAATTCAAGTAATTTTGGGGGATTAATCATTATTTTCCTAATTTTATAATTTGTTATTTTTTATTTTGTGTGAAGAAGTAGTGTATGCATAACACTCAGAGCCAAGGGAATCCCTTGACTCCATTTGATCTAGAGATCTAAAGAACACTAAGGAGAATGGCCTAGGGTAATGCGAATAATGTTACAGGTGACGCGGTGGATGCAACACTTAACCAGAATGATGGATCTAATGATCCACTTCCACCACCACAGGGTCTGCAAGCCATTGCTAATGAATGGAACCAATATCAGCTTAACCCTATGGCGATGGGCATTTGGGGAGATATTGTGTTACCTCCACTATCGAATGACACAAAGTTTGTCATTTCAAGTGGATTACTCCAAATACTATAGAATTATAGGTTGTTTACGAGCCTACCAACAGAGGATCCACATAACCAACTACACAACGTAGTGTTTATCTGTAAGAGCATAATGGAGAATTAAACAATGACCATGGATGTCATTGGGCTCCGTGTTTTCCCACTTTCTCTTATAGGAAATGCAACATTATGGTTATTTCAACTCACATAAAGTTCGATCACTAGAATGGTAGAATTGCAGACAACCCTTTTGGAGAGGTTCTTTCCCATCTCAAAAAAGCTAAAGTTGAAGTCTGAGATTAACAACTTTGAGTAGATACCTGGTGATTTGATTGGTGCTATGTGGGAAAGGTTTGCAAAGTGTTTGAGATATGTCCCTGACCATTAGATTGTTCACGAAGCCCTGGTTGAGATCTTCTATAAAGCCCTTGATAAAAATGGAAAAGCAGTTGTTGATATGATTATGGGGGGCTCATTTAGATCGTCCATTCCAGGAGGTAGCTCAGAGACTTGAGAGGGTAGTCAAGACCAACCATACATGGGATACGAGGGAAAAGTCTACTACGAGGAGCTCATTCTCAGTTAGTACCAGTCCAGCTCAAACACAGGCCAGAGAGGAAGTGATGTAGGAACTTGCTCAGATAAATACTAACGTAGAGCTATCGATTAAGTAGAATGCAGAATGAGTAAATGTTATAGCTCATCAACCTCCACGTGTGCCCATCTACGAGGATCCCTATTATGAGGAGGACATGCATTTTGTGGCTAATAAGATGGCGAGTTTTTGGCCTAATGCCTAAGGGTCCAATCAGGACTATTGGCGCCAAGGGCAAGGAAACCAAGGTTGGAACTTTAGGAGACATGGTGCCTTCAGAGATAACAACAGAGGAGGATATTATGATAGGAATAGGGTACCTGACAGAGATGTTGAATGGGGTCGCGCATATGGCTTTAGAAGTGGTCTATACATTCCCCGCACAATCGAGATTCTGGAGTTGGTTACTCTCGCATTGAGGAGATATTTGACCAATTGTTGAAGAAGGTTGATGCGTAGGATGAGACACTTAAGGGGATGAAGTCTGATATCTCTAGTATAAACCAGAAGATTGAGTCTCATTCTATGATAATTAAGCAGCTAGAGCAACAATTCGGCCAAATTTTGACTCAATTAAACTAACGCAAGAAAGGCACACTGCCTAGTAATACAGTGCAAAATCCCAAAAATGAGGGGTACTATATAGCAAAGACAATGCGCAATGGGAAACAGACCATTGATCCCCTAATGCCATTGGATGATGGAGATGTTCGTGATGAGAGTGTTGCGATCAGACAGCCTGGGACCGGAGATGGTCATGTAGAGAATGAGGAAAGCAATGCCACTCTGAAATAGTTAAGACCCATTCCTCAACCTCTTCCCCTTCTCTCAAATATTGAAATAAAGGAGGAGGAAGGTAAGTTTAAACACTTTCTCTCCATGTTGAAGCAGCTCTCCATAGACATTCCATTCATTGAGGCATTGGAGAAGATGCCTGGGTATGCCAAGTTTATGAAGGATTTGGTTACAAAGAAGCATATTGTTAGCCAGGATCTCTCACAAGAGCTCCAACACTGCAGTGCAATTTTAACTAGGTCCTTGGTGCAGAAGTGAGAACACCTAGGAGCATTCACCATTCCATGCACCATAGGTGATGCGGAGTTTGCAAGGGCATTGTGTGATCTCAGTGCCAGCATAAATTTGATCCCCTTGTGATCTTCAAGAAAATTGTTCTGGCATCCCCTACCCCAATGAGCATGAGACTATTGATGGTTGACCACACAGTGAAGAAGCCTGTGGGGATATTGTATGATGTCCTTGTCAAAGTGGACAAATTCATATTCCCTACAGACTTTGTGATCCTACACTGTGAGGTCGAATTCGAAGTCCCAATCATTTTGGGAAGGCCTTTCCTAGCCACTGGGCGAGTCCTAGTGGACATGGAATTTGGCCTACTCAAGTTTAAATTGAATGACGAAAACGTTATCTTCAATGTCTATCAGTAACTGAAGAGGCCAGAATAGCTAAAGATGGAAGTATGGGCGATTTATGAAGTCTGAGTAATCAAAACATCCACATCATGTCGCGATAATAAATCAGGCACTTCTTGGGAGGCGACCCAAGTTATTTGATGTACTAGGGTAATTTTATTTGATTTTTAGTTCTTAGATTGTTAGGAAAATTTTATTTTTTAGTAATTTGATTGTAATGTGTGGACTTTAGACTGGTGATATATAGGGTAGCAGTGGGTTTATACAAGTTCTGTAGGAGTAATACCAAACCAACCATTTTGGATTGAAAAGGAGGTTCTACGACTAATTATACGGGTCGTACTTCATTGTACGACTCGTATACCAGCTCGTAGAACTTTCTAGTAAGAAAAATTTTATGCACTCCATTCAACGAGCAAACTTTACAATCTGTGAAATAAACTACGGGTCACGAATGGGGCTCGTGGACCCCAAGTAAGTTTTCCATTATAAACCTAAGTTTCTATTCTATGAAACCTTTTTGCTACTCGTGCTTTATTATAAGACTCATATAAGTGATCATAGATTATAGGTCTGCAATTAGGGCCCCAGGCTCACACAAAACCACGATCTATAAGTCGTAGAACATTTCATGGCTCGTGATCGGGGTTTTGTACAACCAGGCCCAAGTAGTTGTTAACCCGACCCAATTAGTTTATATATGGGGTCAAAATAATTTTGACACCATTTGTACACTAATTTCCTAAACTAATCCTAACCCCTCCTTTCGCAAGTTAATCTGACCACCAACTTTGGCACCCTCACCGTTTTTTGGCCATTTTTCAGTAACCCACTACCTAGGGTTTTCAGACTCCCCTCTTCAAATTTAAATCAAGTTACATCACATTTGGTAGGTTTCGGCCCCTAAAACTCAAAATTATCGAGTAACATGTTAATCTTGGTTGAATTTTGATTTGGATAAGGAATTCATGCCATGTGATAGACTAGTTTAGTTCTAACTACGGTGTTCGCTTATTAATTTGACTTGATCAATAAGGTTAGAGTTGAACTAAGTGTTTGAAAATGTTCGGGTTGCCAATTTTATGTTTGAATGATATGTATGCTATCAAAATGTATTCAATTATTTGAAAACATCTCATGTGGTTGCTTGAAATTATTGATGTTATTAAAATCATCGAACTAGAGTCGGACCATTAGGATTGTATGCTAAATTACTTTTGATGGGGTTGTTTTGAATATAATGCATGTGGCGGATGGGTATTGTGTGCTTAATCATATGAAGTGTGTGTGCGCATTTGCTTTGATGTTGTTAAAATAAGTAAAAAAAATGGTTGTATGAACTTGCGTGATGGACCTGGAGACATTAGAGTCTGGAAGTCTAGTTCATGAGGGTTTTGTATGGCCAGTCGATCAATCCACGAGCCATATTTACCCCTCATAAAAAGTTCTAAAGACCAAAATTTTTGAGGTGCCATCAGATGAGACCTTCTAGGAGTCATAGCTTAGTCCATGACTCGTAGAAAGGTCTCGTAGAGTGCTACCTGCCTGAAACCTGATCTGAAATTACATCAACGACTCAGTGCATGACTCATAGAGCATTCTATGAGTCATGCCTTGTCTCGTAGATGTAATTCCAATAGCTTTGAAGTGTTGAATACTGCATCCACGAGAGCCCTTATGACTAATAGAACAGTCTACAGGTCGTAAAAAGGATCTCGTAGACCCTTAATATTCTAGTCCAGTTATGATTTTTGTTTTTGATTTTCAATTCATAGGATGAATTGGTATGGTGAAAATACATGTTTTTCAGGTACCATGGCTCCACAACTAAAGAAGGATGATATTAGGGCCATGAGGGATCATCTGCGTGATGAACCCACAGATTTTGAGCCTGCCCCCGAGTCTAGTGACTCTGTAGAGGAGCTCGACATTGAGCTTGATCTTGACATTGAGCCATGAAAAACTTGGGCTACTACTAGGCAGACCACTACACAGGCAATCATGGTCTGCCTTCCCCAATTTGACGAGGGAGGTGATAAGGCCAGTAGCAGCATACAGTTGACCTCCTCCGAGGAAGGGTACGGCTCCAGATCTAAGAAGGGGTCAGACTCTACCTCATCTTCAGGCCCCCGAGTACCAGACTCATCACTAGATACTTGATCCAGCAGATGGTGCAACGAGGCATGTGGGCCATTTATGAGGAGCATATTCATAGGAATGAGTGGGGCTGGCATGCTCGTTGCATCTTGAAGGAGCCTCGAGTCATCACTACAAGACTCGATAGTGTCCCAGGGATCGAGGACACTATAGTTCACTACAGGCTCCAGTAGTTGACACAGCCAGTAAGGAGGTACTCACAGGTGTTGGTGAGAGAGTTTGTTGCCTTCTATGCTGCCACCATAAATAGTTCTCTTCCCAAGGGGAAGAACCCTCTAGCCCAGTTGAGATTGGAGCATATATTTGTGAGAGGCTGGCAGGTGGTCATTTCTGAGGAGACCAATCGTCGGATGCTCTTTGGGCCCGAGTTCTAATCCCCTAGATCCACAATAGAGTTCAACCATACAGTGGGGCAGACCAAAGACTTGGGTATCATGAGGGACCCAGAGTGTAGAGCAACATTGATGAGATGGGTTGCAAACCATATCGCAGCAGAGAGGCCCGACCCTACATGGATAGCCATGTCAGCTAAGCCTATAGTGAAGGCTTCCATCAACGTTCCCGCTAAGTTTTAGTGGGCGGTAGTTGATTCACGGATCTGGCTGACTTTAGTAGATAATACCATTACACCAGACCGTGTTGTATTGGCAGCTAGCATCTTTTCTGGCTATGACATTGATTGGACTGCACTAATTTCATAGAAGATATATGAGGTAGCCTTGAAAAGGCCCATGACCATCCTTTTTCTATACCTGATTCACCAACTATGCTTAGCGATGGGGTGGATGTTATTCACCACATGGATATACTAATAGAGCTTCAGTGCACTCTTGATGCCAGCCTGATCAAGGCTGATGATAATTCGGTCGCACTCTGGCGACCACTAAGGCCACAGGTTCCTATGCCAGAGATGTTCACTCTAGTGTCGCTACTTGATCCATCTACCACTGATGTTGTTGCACCTACTACCGAGGGGCCCCCACAGGCTGAGACAGATGCAGAGAGGGGCCCACTACTAATATTCCTTCCCCAACGTCCATAGTATCTACTTCGATACCCACAAGCATTACATTTGTGTTTGCGGCATCATTTCAGGCCCTGGCGTAGTGACAGGCCCACACTGAGTCACAGATGACTCAATTGTTGCAGCAGTTTAGACCTTGGGTCTGTAAGGTTATCTCGGATGCAAAGATGCGCATGTAGGAATTTACGGTTGTTGCTATATAGGAGAGACTCACTCTCGTGGATATTGCATACACACTTTTGAGAGACAGGTCCAGTATAGCCTTAGCACAACGAGGCCTTTAGATTTGATGGCAGTCCAAACGGAGCTTTAGTAGCTCTGGGCCCAGATAACTGCAACACTGGCTGCCCCTATTGATGTCTCACTGACCGTTCCTGATGAGTCGGTTGTCGACTTGTTTACTCCAGAGGAGCCACCACTATCTTCCCTCGGAAAGAGGCCCCACACAGATGATGTTGATGTTGTGCGCTTTGAGATAGGGCTGACATAACAGCAGGAGCTAGAGTTTGCCCATATGAGATCGAGAAAGGATGAGAAAATACGGCTAGCTCGCGCGTTTGAGACAGTGAGGGGTGTTAGCCTCTCACAACATGCTCCTACTGGTGAGGAGTCCACCAAGCATGTGGAGGGTGGACATTCTCGAGATGAGTGAGGCACTTCGACGCTCATGTATATTTTTTTGACCCATGTTCTTTTCTTTTGATATTTTGTGCGTATTGGGCACAATGCATAAATTTTTCGATGGGGTGTGGTTAGTTATAGGCCTCAGTGAAGTCTGAGTAGCCTTGACCTATAACTATCCCAATTTTTTATTCAATGGGTTTTCTTGCGTGTGTTTTATTTGTTTTTCTGTTGAAACTGGCATGTTTAGGATGTTTAGGTAGTATTAGTAGCATACAGTACTAGTACACCCAAATTCACACCTCGATTGAGATGCAAAGCGGTCGTTGACCAAATATAGAACCCAACAAGAGTTGGGGTCGATCC
>JBCEWC010009271.1:0-18943 GCA_038996855.1 Solanum aculeatissimum
GGGTGAGCCTCAAACTTGTCGAGGCCCCGCTCATCTATGTAGAGGCATTGTTGAACAAATCTATACTCTTGTACGTTGGCTTATATGTTGGATATTTGGTTATGTATTACGATTCTATTTAGCTTGACTTATGATATTGTCTCTCTTATTATGCTTATGACTTGCATGATGGGTATTGTGGATGGCTATGTGCTTATATGGAAGGTCCCATAATCCCGGTGTACCGCCATAATGGAATCCTATTTCCCCTTGTCCTTAGAGATTCTTGTTATGTGCTATGTGTAAGCATGCTTGTCCCATCCCCATTATTGTCCCCATAGCTTGAGTCCCAAGTCCCCAATTCCTTAGAACTTATGTGTTATGTGTTTAGCTTCCGCACTTCCAAACCGATGATGTGTATAATGATGATATGATTACTTGATTGAGGGTCTTCAGGTCCTCTTTCACCATGTCACATCTAGGCCCCCTATCTGGGTCGTGACACAACGTCATGAGGGATCGCCTGCAGGACGAGCCTACATACTCGAAGGCTATTCTTGAGACTAGTAGCTCAGTTGAGCATCTTGGTGTCTAGATTGATTCAGACATCGAGCTTTGACATACTTGGGCCATCACCAGACAGGCCCAGTCTCAGGCTATAGTGGCCCATCCTTCCAATTGTGATAAGAGAGGTGATAGGGCCAATAACTCAGTACATATGACCTCTTCCGAGAGAGGGTCTGGTTTCGAATCTGAGGAGGCTATACATACGGAGGATATTCAATGGAATGAGCATTTCCATCCTCTCATTCCATCTTTGAGGAGCCACGAGTCATCACTACAGGATTTAACAATGTCCTAAGGATTGAGGACACTATTACTCTTTATAGGCTCTAGTGGTTGGCAGAGCCGTAAGGGAGTTATTCACCTGTGATAATCAAAGAGTTCTTCACCTTCTATGCCTCCGCCGTACACAACACTCTTCCCAAGGGGAAGAAGCCTCACTCCCAGCCCAAACTTGCACACGTGATGGTGAGAGGTCGACAGGTGGATATTTCTAAGGAGGCCATCCGTTGGATGCTATTTGGGCTCGAGTTCTCAACTCCCAGGTCCACAAAAGAGTTCGATCGTAGAGTGGGGTAGACTAGAGACTTGGGTGTTATTAGGAACTCAAATAAATGAACAACATTGATGAGATGGGTTGTTGACCATACCACAATAAAGAGGCCTAAACCCGCATGGATAGCCATATCAACTGACCCTATAGTAAAGGCCTCCCTTAACTTTCTCGCCAAATTTTATTGGTTGGTAGTTTAATCATGGATTCGACCGATACTTGCAGATAACACATTAACGTCAAATTATGTTTTTCTGATAGCCAACATCCTGGATAGTTACAATATTGATTGGATCACATTGATTTTAGAGAAGATTCATAAGGCGACCTTGAAATGGTCCACGACCATCCCCTTCCCGTGCCTTTTTATAGGTTATTCTTACTGATAGTGGTGGAGATTCTTCACCATGTAGACGTGAAGATAGAGGTTTAGAGAACTTTAGATGCTAGCCTGATAAAGGCTGATGATAACCTAGTTGCACTCTGACGAGCAAAGAGATCACCAATACCTATGACAGAGATATTCACCCTAGTGCCACAACCCGAGCCATCTACCACTATTGTAACTACTATCGAGGACCTCTCATAGGCAAATCAAAGGTGGAGAGGGGGCCCACTACTAATATTCCTGCCCTAGCAACCATACCTACTCCCTTAGCATATGCAGGCATGGTATTCGTGTCTCCAAAATCATTCAAAGCCCTGGTGCAGCGACAGGCCTACACTGAGTCGTAGATGACTCAATTATTACAACATTTGCGGCCCTGGGTATGCCAGGTTATTTCTAAGGTGGAGACCCACATGCAGGAATTCACGATCGCAACTATTCAAGATTGACTCAACCTCGTGGATGCCTGCATTGATGCTTTCGAGAGGTGGGTCTAGTAAATCCTCAACACAACTAGACCTATTGATTTAATAGCCATCTAGATGGAGATTTAGTAGCTTTGGGCCCAAATGAGTGCAGCACTGGCTGCGCTAGTTGATATCCCACCGGATATGCTAATTGTGATGGTCGTTGACCTATTCTCTCTAGAGGAGCCACCACTATGTTTCTTCGAGTAGAGGACCCACACAGATAATTCTGTTGTTGTGCATTATGAGATGAGACTGACAGAGGATCAGGAGATCAAGCTTAACCATTTTAGATCATGGAAGGATTAGGAGATACAACTAGCTCGTGAGCTTGAGATAGTGAGGGGTGCTGAACCCTCAGAACACACTCCTATAGGCAAGAAGTCCACCAAACATATGAAGTGTGGATAGTTTCAGACTAAGTGAGGCGCTTTGGCGCCCAAGTATGTTCTTTTGACCTCGATTCCTTATTTTTGATATTCTATGAGCATTTGGGATAATGAAAAACATTTTCGATGGGGTATGGGTAGTTATAGGCCTCAGTGAAGTCTGAGTAGCCTTGACATGCAACTATCCCATTTTTTTTACCAAAGAGTTTTCTTGCTTGTGTTCTTTTTCCCTTGGATATTTACTTTTTGTTGAATCAACATGTTTCGGATGTTTAGGTAGTATTAGTAGCATACAGTACCTATATCTATGACATAGTTATGTTTTTGTTGAAAAATGATACCCACCAAATTTTTGATTAGTTAGTTTTGATAGACCATGTATGATTAGTTGTTTGGCAGTGCTTGTTCTGATAAGTTAGGTTAAATTGTGATAAAAAAACATGATCTGAATCGTCTGTGTTGATATGTTTGCAATGCCATGTGTGAGTGAGCTTAAATTACATTATTCATATACTGTGTTTCAATTCAGAACTTGCCCTGTTACACTGACTTTGACTGTAGCTTAGTTGGTTAGGAAAAGATCTTAGTTCATTTTTCTTAATAGTCCACTTAGCCTAAATGACCGACCAAATATGTTGTATATCCTTTGATCCCTGTGTTTGAGCCTTGTGTAGAACTCTTTCTTTGTACATTCCCAAGTAACCTTGCCTTGATAAATGATAAGTTCTAAACTTAGCCCCGGTCCTTCCTTGAACATTGTACAACTCGACTGAAGCAAAAAGCTTATGTTGAGGATGACTATCAAAAGTGGCCCTAGTTCTGAGGATGGGTATTTTGCACCTGAACTTAGGCCAAAAGCCTAAGTTGAGAGTGGTTGGTGATAGGAAAATCATGTAAAGAGGCGGAAACTAGTGACACAGAAAAAGGGGAGGAAAATGTGCTAAAGGGGGCCAAAACAAATGGTAATCAGTGTGCTTAGAAGGAAAAGATTTTGAAAAAATAAAGGCATCATGCAGAATGAGAACAAAGCACCCTAAAAATCTTAGAAAAGGGAGAAAAAAGGGAATGATAAAAAGATAGGTTGGTAGGGCAGACGTGTAGAAAACACAGTGTCAAGGAGGGCCATTAGTCACTATATTCCTAAAATATCCCACCAAAGGCCCCTGAGCCTACGTTACAAGCCTAGAAAGTCCTAAAGTGATCCTAGTCTAACTAGTCAAAGTAATTAGTTATGAGTATAGGGGAAACCATATGGTATTTGTCACAATATTTGAATATCGTTTGTGGGAGCGAGTGTTATAGTATTGTCCCAAGTACTAAATTTGAAAATATCATCCAGAGTGAGGAATGAGACTTCTTTTCATGAGGGCACTTGCATTGCATTGTTGATATCTGACCAAGTTAGTGAGTGTTGCATATTTATGATTGCATGACTTGTCATATTTGCACTATTGGGTGTATTGATTTGTATTGGTTTGTTGGATAGCTATCAAATATGTATTTGAAAAGAGGTTTGGGTGTATATGTTAGATTTTGCTAAAGTCTATGCCATTGTGTTGAAGTCTGTGTGTCTCTGTACTGCTTATATAGATTGAGTCCGTCGCTAGAGGACAAACAACAATTTTAAGTTAAGGGTGTTGATGTTGTACTGAAATGCAACACTTTTGACACTTAAAACTTGGAATGTTTATCTGTTCTCATAGCAATGTTAGTAAGTTTGATTATGTTTTATATTTGTTTTGCAAGATTTCAGTGTTGACATAGTTTTTGGGCAAAGCGTGTTGAAGCAGTAAATTTTGATGATCCACGAAACCCTTTACAGGTCGTGGAATTGTTTATGATCCGTAGATTAGGTCTCGTAGAAATTTCCAATAAGGGGTAAACTTTTGAGTTAAACTCTATGAAGGAATAACTCGAGTCATAGATCAATCCCATGAGTCGTAGAGTCTGGTCGTGCCCTGAGGATTAAAAAATGGAGAAGTTTGGAAAGGTCATCAGAGGAAACCCCTCATGGGACGTAGAATCTTACATGACCCATGGAAAGGTCTCATAGAAGTAGTCTTTAAAATTCAGTTGCAGTCTATGAAACCTCGACATACGAGCCATTGATTGATGCATGAGCCGTAAACCTGCCCGTAGAGTGTGATGACATAGTTTTCTATTCCATTTTGGTTTGTATTTTACAAATTATATATAGGCTTTTAGGTTCTTTTCATTAAGTTTTCAGGAGTCACAAAATCTGAACAAGGTTTTAGAGAATACACTTAGGATTTATCATATTTTGAGTGGAAAAAAATTATTTTGTGTTCTTAATTTGACCTGTGATTCTAATTGAAAAGTTGGATTTCATATTCTTAAATTCATTTGTATAAGTGCTCAATTATGTTACTTTACTTCATAATTCTTGTATTTATACTAATCATGCATAGCTAAATCCACAACTAGGGTTATGGGAACCACGAGGAACTAACAAGATAAAATCGAATATTGTGTAATTCTTTGAAGGTGTTTTAGGTTGTATTAATCAATCCTCTTCACTTGAACTACTTTTTAATGGAGGCCTACGTTAGAACTCGCCTAGTGTTACTTGCCAGATCAAAGAAGTAATGAATAGGAAAAGGGTAATTAATAGGATTAGATTGAGATGATCTCATCTAATCAACCGAACTGGATCAGTGGGAGGTTGTACTTGGATAAAAAGTAAGGGTTAGTAATGTCAAATCACAGAGACGAATCAAGTTACATGATGAAACTTGCCTATTTGTTGTATCAAAGGATTAAGTAAACCTAGATTACTGTCATACACCTACACATTGGAAAAGGTTACATTTATCTAATAATACCAAATTAGGGATTCATGGGGAACAAATTACCCATGTTAGCTTTTCTACTAATTTCTTGTCACGAACATTAGTTTAGTTTAGTTAATTTTACTTTACAAACCCCCCCCCCCCATTTCTTTGGAGATAAGTAGGTTAAACATCCCAACTTACATTGAATAATTCTTGAGTCTACCATATTCCCTGAGGGATCGACCCTAATCTCGATTATGTTATTTACTTGACAACGACCATTTTACCTTAAAAATGAGGTGTGGCTTGAGCGACATCAAATATCTAGCCTCAAAAAAGGCCAAAATGCTCTGAGGAGAAACATCTAATTGAACCATCTACCTAGCAAGTAACTGGACCTCCAAAGCTAATGGCCTCTCCTCAACCCTCAAGAATACTAAACTTCCACACTAGTAGTAGCCTTTCGATTCAAAGTATCTGCACCCACATTTTCCTTCTCGGGGTGATACAGAATAGAGATATCATAGTCCTTCAACAACTCTAACCACCTACACTGTCTCATGTTGAAATTAGGTTGAGAAAAGATGTATTTGAGACTCTGGTTATCGGTGAAGATCTCACATTGCACCCCATAAAGATAATGTCACCATAAATTGAATACAAACACAGCCGCAACCAAATCCAAGTCATGGGTAGGGTAGTTCCTCTCATGTACCTTCAGTTGTCTAGAAGCATAAGCTATCACCTTTCCCTTTATATCAATACACTGTCGAGACCCACACTAGAAGGATCACAATATACTATGAATGGAACTTTCTACTAGGGTAATGCAAGAATCAATGTTGAAGTCAACAAATCCTTGAGCTTTTAGAAGCTCTCCTCACACTTCTCCGACCACTAAAATTCCATACCTTCTGAGTAAGCTTAGTCAATGAGGCTTCTATAGAAGAGCATCCTTGAAAAAAATCAATAATGCCCTGCCAAACCAATGAAACTCCTAATCTCAGTCACAAAAGTAGGCCTAACACACTCACAAACAGCTGCTACCTTTGCCGAATCAACCATAATACTATCCTTTGACACTACATGCCCAAGAAATGCAACAAACTCAAGCCAAAACTCACACTTTGAGAACATGGCATGTAATTTCTCTTCTTTCAATTTCTGGAGTACGGTCTTCAAGTGTTAAACATGGACAACCTTACTCTTGGAATAAAGTAAGATATCATCGATAAACATGATCACAAAGATGTCTAAATAGGGTTTGAACACTTGATTCATAAACTCCATAAAAGTATTCGGGGAATTAGTTAGACCAAACAACATAACTACGAACTTATAATGACCATAACGGGTCTTGAAATATATCTCCAGGATATTAGACTCTCAAACTCTCAACTGATGATAGTTGGACCTCAAATCAATTTTGGAGAATACCGAGGCACCCTACAACTAGCCAAAAAGACCATCAATGAGAGGTAAAGGATACTTTTTCTTGATGGTCACTTTGTTCAAATAGCAATAGTCAATACACATATGCATAGTATTGTCCTTTGTCTTCTAAAATATGAAAAGCAAACACCAAGAGAGGGACTAAAGTGTACATACTTATGGACTTGTAATGTAAATATTAATTACACTTAGACCCCAAGTAGGTTATATAAATAGAGGGGGTCATTTGCATTTGGAAATCATCCAAGCATCCAGAAATGAAGAGTTGTAAAGCATTCTCTCTTAAGGAATACAAATATTTTTTTTTAAAAAGCTCTCTAGTCTTCTCATATCTAGCGTTCCCTTAACGATCTAGTCGAAAAAGCTTACTTGTATTTGCAAGATCGTGAAAGATGCGTGAGAAAATTGATAATTACTGCACGAAGGTCTTAGTGAAGTTCTAAGTTTGTGACAGAGTGGTATCAAAGTAGGTTTGTACTAAGGGAAGCATGACAAGTGAAGAAGACATCAATGCCACTAGAACTACCAACATTATGTTGGAGTTGGCAAGAAACACAAAGGAAAGAAAAGCTCCAAGAAGATTGAGGAGGTGTTAGTTGAACCTTCACCAAGTGAGGCCATAACAATCCACTCACTCTCGGCCGTTGAGTTCAGTGACGATGAATGAAGTGAGGAATGCGCCAATGTCACTCTTGACATGGTATGGGTTGTGAGGGTTGATGCTACTAGATAAGCAGTGGAGTTCTTAGGAAAGCCCTTGAATCCATTCGATGGCAAGTTTCAAACCAGTGAGAAGTTCACCCTTGAGGAAAATGACACCATTCGAAAACAGTTGGGCAGACGTTAGGCGGCAGAGTATGAGCTGAGGGAGACCATCACTTCCTTACAGTGTTGTCTTATGGAGAAACTAAGATAGATGGAGGCCATGAGAGCCACCATAGAGGCCATGGGTGCAAAGATGAGGGTACTTGAGGATGGCGTAACTGACAGGAGATGTGTGGGGGTTGATGGAGAAAGGGAGGCCAAGATTGAGGCTCCCAAGACATCTGTGTTCAAAGGCGTCTGTGATGCACAAGAGGTGGAGAACTTCTTATAGCACTTGGAGAATACTTCAAGTGTAATAAGGTGAAGAGTGATAACATAAGGATCAACACAGCTATGTTGTATCTGATGTAAATGGCAATGTTGTGGTGGAAATGAATTGAGTCGTAAATAGGGAAGGGGTTGTGCACCATTGAAACATGGGAGTAGTTCAAGAATGAGTTCAAGAAGGCCTTCTTCCTAAATAACATCATCTATGAGGTGAAGCAGAAGTTTAGGGAGCTGAGGAAGATGGGCAACATAAGAGCCTACGTGAAGGAGTTCACTACCCTCACACTCTAGATACCCAACCTCACAGATCAGGACATGATGTTCCACTTCATGGATGGCTTGCAAAACTGGTCCAGAACAGAGTTGGAATGCCGACAAGTTAGGGCCATCAACGAAGTCATCACGCAAGCAGAGGCTTTGACTAACTCTAAGCATGATAGGTGAGATAGAGACCAAGAAGAGGAGTCGACAGGTAGTAATGACCAAGGTAAGAAAGATGGTGACAAAGGCAAGGGTTGGTAACCATATCCCAAGAATCATGACACTTGCAGGCCTGATGCGAAGAAGTTTTGTCCTCAAAGTAGCAGAGAGGGGAAGGCACAACCCAAAAAAACGTTTAAGTTCTATTATTCATTGGGTCGTATAACTATAAGAAGTGCCCCAAATCAAAGAGTCTTGGTTCCATACTGCAGGAGAGGAAGGACAAAAAGGCATAGGAACAGGTACCCGAACCAGGGGAAAGATCGAGCACAATGTGTGTAGGCGTGATTAGTCTATACGAAGCTATCACACAACAACCTAAGATGTCGAAAGAGTGTAGTGCTCAATACGTGGATATCATGATCAATGGGAGACCCGCTCATGCAACGGTCGGCATAGGCATAGAGGCTAACATCGTGACAATGTGGGTGACAATGAAGTTAGGGATGAAGTATAACCCAAATAATGCGCGATGCAGGATGGTCAATGCGCTAATAGCTCCTGTGTGTGGAGTTTTTCAAGGAGTCGACATAGTGTTGGGCAAGTGGAATGGTAAGACCAACTTCTATATAGCACAGATAGATCTCTTTGACATCATTCTTGGATAGGAATTTTTCCAGAAATACCACGCAGTGATCGACCCATACCTCCAATAACTCGTGATCATGGAGCAAGGGGGTTCTTTCATGGTGCCCTTAGTCGATATGCCTGTGTCAGAGGGACAAGCTCAATTGTCAGCCTTACAACTTGTGGAGGAGGTTAAGGAAGGGAAGCCATTGTCGTGTTCCACACTGCTAAGGGGAAACGTCTTCGAAGGAGAAGTTGACGAAGGACTCCAAGCGGGAGTAAGGATAACCAACCGCAACGGTGCTCCTCGGGTGCTGAAAGAGATAAACTCCAGAAAATACCACAGAGGGGTGGCATGAAGACTTCTAGTAGCCAGAAGAAAGAGACTAGGAGTTCCAATAGTAGTATTGCACCGAGGTCACCACAACATCAAGTAGGGGAGAGTGTGATGACCTTCCAGTTGATCTTGAAAAAGGTGGAAGAATATAGAGCCTTTGATTGATTTATGGAAGATCTAGAATTTTTTAGAGAAGACTTGTAGTCTTTGGCTTTCTCTAGAATTATGTGAAAAATTCAAAAGAGGAACTAAAGTATAAATACATAGGGACTGATAATGTAAATATTAATTACACTTTTACCCCAAGTAGGTTGTATAAATAAAAGGGGTCATTTGCATTTGGAAATCATCCAAGCATCCCGAAATCAAGAGTTGTAAAGCATTCTCTTTTAAGCAATACAAATCTTATTTCCTAAAAAGCTCTCTAGTCTTCTCATATCTAGCATTCCCTTAGCTATCTAGTCAAAAAGGCATACTTATATTTGCAAGATCATGAAAGATACATGACCAAATTGACAAGTGTCTTATGTAGGTCGTAGTGAAGTTCTAAGTCCGTGACACTAGGCCCAAAGCAAACAATATTACTAGCAGGTTGGGTCATTATAGTTCTATCTTTAGCTTCTATTAGTTGTTGTTAGCTATCATTATGCCTAACGTTTAAGATATGTACCATGGGTTGGATTGTCTTTCCTGTAGAGGGATCTAACAGGCACCATCATGACTTGAAAGGTCGGGTTGTGATAGTATTCTCCTTTCATAATTATCGACCTTAGAGCTCAGATAAGCAAGTTTATATTTGATGTTTCAAGTTTAGTATCCAAAGAGTGCATGACGATTGTACTAAGAAAGAATTAGACATTTCAAGGCTCATGAACAATGCTAATCAAATTAAGGATGAAAAGCTAAAGAAGAGGGAAAGGGAGTCCAAAAGGGCTCGTGTCAATTGAGGTGAATTTTTCATGCTAGTTCTAACAATGGTGGACATCAATAATTTTACTAAAAACATTCTGATAAAAATTCTTTCAATGTTCTGATTCCAAGGTTCAATAATGATAGAGGGATAAACCAAAAGGTCTATGGAGGTGGTTTGGCTGGTCAAGTTACTCCCACATGTAAGAATTTTGTAAAGAACTATAAAAAGGAGTGTTTAGCTGGTTCGGGTATGTTCTTTAGGTGTGGTAAGATGGGTCATCATGTTATAGATTGTGGATGTGAAGGTGTTTGATGTCAAACCTAGACTTAAGGTACTATAATATGATAGGCTCAGCAGGGAATTACTTTAAGTTTAGGTGATGGTATGTGCCACAATAGATTCTATGTTTTTCAAGCCTGATAGAATATGGAGGATTTCCCCAATTTGGTTACTAGTATGTTCTGGGTCTTTTACATTGATCTGTATGCCTTGATTTGAGAACCAATTTGTCTTTTGTTACTCCCTATACTTTTATGAAGTTTGACATTCACCCAAAAATCTTGTTACATCCCTTCTCAATATATACCCCTATTAGTGATTTAGCCCAATACGAAGGTATTGGGCATGCAACTCTCGACTCGGCGAATATACTAAAATATCATCAATAAAATCCACCATAAAAGAATCTAAATATGGCCAAAATACCTGAGTCATCAAGTCGATAAATATTGCATGGGCATTAGTCAACCCAAATGGCATGACTAGGAACTCATAATGCCTATAACAAATCTGTAAAGCAATCTTCTAAATATCCTCTGCCCGGATCCTCAATTGGTGATACCTCAATCTCAGGTCAACCTTAGAAAACACTATGGCCCCCTGCAACTGATCAAATAAATCATCAATATGTGGTAGAGGATAATGTTCTTTATCGTCACCCTATTAAGTTATCAATAATAAATACACCTCCGGAGAGTCCTATATTTCTTTGTCACAAACAAAATAGGAGCTCCCTTAGGGAGAAACACTTAACCGTATGAATCCTAAATCTAACAAATGTTGAAGTTATGCACTGAGCTCCTTAAGCTCTAATGGAGCCATCCAGTATGAAGGAAGAGATATGGTCTTATTGCTCGATTCAACCTCTATCAAAAAATCAACCTTTTGCCAAGGAGACAACCCAGGAAAATCTGTGAGAAACAAGTTAGGAAACTTACATACAATTAGTACGGACTCCACAAAAGAAGTCTCAATTTGCACATCAAGCACATGGGCTAAATAAGTTGAACACCCTATCAATATCAGCCTCTGGGTTTGAGTATATGATATAATACCTATGAGTGCCCGAGTCACGACCCCCTACAAAACCACTGGCAACATCCCCAGTATCACCAAGCTGACAGTTTTGGCATAATAATTTAATGTAGTATGATGTGGGGCCAACCAATCTATACCCAAATTAAGGTCGAAGTCCAACATATCAAGTAATATCAAATCAACCCAAGTTTCAAAACCTTGAAAAGTAACCATACAACCTCTTTAAACCTGATCTACTACAAGTGAATCCCCCAATGGGGTTGATACTTGAATCCCAGAGGAAAGAGGCTCAAGAGTCATGCCCAGGCTAGAAATATAATTCACGGACATATAAGAGAATGTGGAACCTAGATAAAAGAAAGATAAATCCAGTTGGTGTCATATAATAATCATACCTTTGATGGCCTCATTAGAAGCCTCAGTCTCGACCCATATTGGTGCAGCATAAAAGTGGCCCTAATTCCCCCCCAAAAGTCACTATCACCCTTGGCTCTACTGACCTGGTTAGGCTTATAAAACCTTGCTAATAGCTCTTCTAGTCCCCATGATATCTATACTAATCATCACGGTGACCGCGATTCTGATCCCTACCCCTGCCATCTGGTGAAGGCGTTGATCTGGTGGTCTATGGGATGACATGTGTTGCCCTATGTTTTGAATAGTCTCTGAGCCAATGATATGGTGCCTTACACCCAAAACAACCTAATACAACCCTTTGTCTAAGTTCATGGTCATACTACCCCAATTTAGCTATCATGGAAGCCTGACTACCCAAAAATAATGACCCAACTAGCCTTGAAGAAGCAGAGTCACTCTCCTTTTGTCTGTGCCTAGCAGGATATGAAAAATCACCCTTACTAGAAGTACCTAGGCCCTGCTGGCCACCCTCAGAAGCTTGTAGTGATGCTTGGAATGGCCGAATAGTCTGACCTTGCTGACCTCTCTTTAGAGGCCTATCCCTTGGCACTCGAAACCCTATTTGGGAGCCACTAAACTCTCCCTTTCATCAAGCCCACTTGTCATATCCCGTTAGGCCTCATGACTAATCTACTCCATGGAGTGAGTATGATCAACAATGTCCTGAAATGAATGGCCTAAAGTCATCAGTGCATGTGTACCCATCCTCAATTGAGGCCTCAATCCTCACACAAAATAGTGAATGTGCTCCTCCTCAGTAGGCAAGATAGTTGTAGCATACCGAGAGAGCTCCTAGAATCTAATCTCATATTGGTACATGATAATCAGTCCCTGCTCAAGTCACACAAACTGATCCTGGTGATGGTCCTTGAAACTCCTGGGCACAAATCTAGTCATGAATGCCCTTGTAAACTCTATCTAGGTCCAAGGTATGGCATTTGCTAGCGTAGTATTTCAACAAGTCTGCCACCACTGTCTAGCAGTACTATTTAGCTGATAAGAAGTAAACTCAACCCCTCGAGACTCTAATAGTCGTAAATCCAGCAACCGCTCCATGCATGTTGTCAAGAACTCTTGGGCATCCTTCCTTATAGCTCTCAAAAACCTCGGTAGAGCCAGTCTCAAAAATATCCAAGTAATCACTGATCCTAAAATTGTACGGCTCCCTTCGGCTGAGCCGAAACCTCTGGAATAACAGGTTTGACTGGTGCCTGAACTGGAGGTGTTGGAGCTAGCACCACACCTTGCTTTAGGGCTCCAAGCACTGCTAGGATTTTCTAACAAATGCCTACACCTCTTGTGTAACTGCAAAAGCAACTGTGGGAGTTAGTTCCTCTGGCTGCGATGGAGTTGAGGCATCCAATCTCCGCTTCTCAGTCTCAAGGGACTACCTCTACCCAATATTGATAATGCAGCCTTACCCTGGCCCGACCTCTTCCTCCACACAACATATCTATGAAAAATTAATAAGGTCAGACTCTCATAAATCAAAGGATCATTGTTAATATCGCGCAACAAGAATCAATAACACAAAAAGTTTCCTATACATCACGTAGCCTCTTGGAGATAAACCATAGACGTCTCCGCACCCATCCAAAAGACTCTACTAGACGGTAGCTCTATACAGTTGAGACTAGTAACCCTTAGGCTCTGATACCAACTTGTCACGACCCCTTCCTAGTCATGATGGCTCCTATTAGATCCTACCTATAATCCAGCCAATTACCTAATCCCAAGGTACTTGTCCTAGCTCTCTAGTTAAAACCATAACTAACACAACAATATAAATAACTAAACCCTACCCAGAACCTGGAAATACAACTGTACAGAGCTACAATAAGCCAAAGTACATATTGATATACATATAAACAAAACCATAATATAATATATAACCCAAGAGTGCTCCTACAAATACATAACACTACTGTACAAGGCCAAAGTCTAAAAGAAAAATATGGCTATCAAATGATGGAGACTATGACAAAGACAGAGCTTTTGGTGCTCACCCAAAAAAAGTCTCCTCCACGCTCCTGGATCCCCTAAATCAGTGCCCCTATCTAGAACCTATACCTACACGATGGGAAGATTCAAAAGTGGGGGTGTGTACAAGAATAAGGCACACAACAGCATTATCGGCCAACTGAGTGAAATAATATGCATAAAGCAGCTCAAGTGTAGCCAAAAACTGTAGTCTCATAAATCAAACCCCAAACCTCAACTGAACCAAAAAATGCAAAGTACAATTATACCATCTGACGAAAACCATGTAGGCCCATACCACTACTGTCATCACACAAAAACACAATGTTGTACATTGGTGCAAAACCTTAACATCTATGCTTGTACGCCAACTAGGCCCCTATAAGCCAAGGAGGTACCCACACACTATCTGGTTTTCAGAATCACCATAGAACTCAATAGAATCACCATGAAACTCTACTCTCCATATCACATAAATAAGGGTCAGCTACACATGGGTGTAAGGCATTAATGTCTAAGCCCTGACATCCCGTGACCCTCATAAGTCTAAAGGGTGCACCTACGCACAATCAGACATGTAGATATAGGGGTAATCAATTGATCCTCACCCCCAACAATCACATATCAACCAGGTCTCTTACCCTATGTCAAAATGTGGCATCCAATCCAAAATATACATGCATAATAGTGGGACGTATCCCCTGTAGGAAAAAGAATCCCCATATCATAATCAATAGTGTTCAACTTAGAATGTCAATCACAGGGCCACACCCCTAAAATGGAATTAGCGAGGTACTTAACCCAAAGTAATTGTAAGTGCTCGGAACCCTTTAGAATAGGAATGTCTCAGACCCTCGAACGTGATCCTCAAAGACTTGGACCATATGATGTGTAAATTGGGGTCTCAAACACTCGAGTGTGGCCATCGAAGACTCAAACCATTGGGTGTGTCATCTAGGTCTCGAAGCATAGAATAGTCAATCTCTCCATAGCCTATTCGAATATAAATCGCCCTATCATATCATATCTCTCTTGAACCATACATAACCACCACCTCACTCAGATAATAATGAAAAGCCCATACCCTGGGTATATAGAGAACTTGTATGTAATAGCTAACAATAGTATATCGCAATATATGTGTCAATAATTAGTGTAACATTGGGTCTGACATACCAACATGCTATATTCCAGTCCACCCCAGGTAACGAGAGTAAAATAAGATAACAACAATTATATCATACATATCCACAATATCCAGACCCAATGGAATGATAAGGATGCCAAGAATCAAGTCATAGAATGGCTAGCAGGCAACAAGTAGTCTCACAATTATCATCTCCTAACAGCATCAGGAAACATACTCCCGCAAACAAGGTTAGGTCAGAATATGTACCTATCCCATAGCATCAGCCCATACCTGGCCCTTATCAGGCCTCTCTATACTCAACATCACTAAAATTTATTGAAATTATAGCATTCAAAGCCTACAACACAAAGAACAAACCCACAATAACATATACTACTCATACTAGGCATACCTAGCATCTCATATATATCTCAGTTTAGCAAGCATATAGTTTTACTCAATCTAAGGTGTAGAAAAAGCCTAACCTACCTTGAAACTAATGCCTCACATATCAAATCAGTCTAGCCAAGCCTTCCCCCACCTGGTAGCCTCTCGATCCTACTCAGCTATGAAAGCATAATCCACAATATTAATATGGTTAATTTGGTTGTATTAACTTGAAAAACATGTGAAATTAAGCCAAAAGTGCCTAAAATAAGAAAAATAGGACCTACACATAGAGTTCTGAAAAATAACTTGAAAATTTTTGCCACAACAATTTGATTCTATAGTCAAAAATTCGGCCCAAAATGGATCGCAGAAAATCAAGAAAATACAAAAAAATGAAGTTAGAAGCTTTACATGGAAAATATTCATTTAAAAACTTTCTCGGTCAAAATTCTTAAAAATCAAACAATTTTAGCTAATACCCAGCATACCAAAGCATTCCCCTCAGAACGAAGAACAATTTAGGCTCAAGTTTCACTAGATTCCATCGAGAATCGGCTAAGATATCAACACGTAAAGTTTTCATAATTTTCAAGAAGATACTCAGCTAAAATAGTCAATTTACCTTAAAATACATGTCAAATCCCAAATCCAACTTCACCATGACATTACTTTCAAAAATCTGAGTAATGTTGACCTTTGAATCATCAAAAATGGACGTATATAGCTCTTTCTACGAGCTTGCAAAGTTGGAAATAAAGGTTGGTTCACGAAGTTAATAGCCTATATATAGGCCACCCACTTTTTTTTCTGTGAACACGAATCGAGCCTCCTGAATGTGGAGGTGTAGGGGACCATCCCTACTCTACTAACGTGGAACCTGCTCCACGAATGTGGAGCTTTACCCAGCCTGGCCTCCACGAATGAGGCTGCACCATCAATTCCCAAAACTTCCCCGAGCTATTCCTGGGGCATCCGGTGTCTGTTTTACACAAAAACAAATAGTGCAACCATAGAGATTTCAATGTTTTTGATCCAATACTGTAGTCAAAATTCTCGATAGAGTCGCTCCCCCCACTAGAACACTTATAGGAGCCCCGTTGTCAATAAGTTCCATTCCTCTCGTTAGATTTAGCCTATCTTTATCTTTTCGACATGGTTGTATCAAGCCCCCCCCGTAGTGGTTTTACAAACCAACTTCTTCTTGCTCTTAGCTACTTTCTCCGTGTCACCTAATATGGCAAACAAACCTGAAAGACCAAAAAGAATTGTTTAAAAGTCTTTTACAAGACTTTTTCACATTAAAGATCGGGCCATGGACTGGACGATAGAAGGTAATCATGATATATTGAAAGATTTTGGAATCTTAATCCAAATTAGATTAGTATAGGAATGTGATACTACAGAAAAATACAGGTCCCACTTCTTTTCGGCTAATTTTAACTAAAAGAACTGAGGAGGTCAAAATGCAACTGGATGTTCATGTCAACTGATGAAGGGCATTCTAGAATGTTTTTGTCATTTCAGAGTTGATCGCACTATACATTTTTTATTTTGAGCATGTTTAGCTAGTTTTTTTTTTAACAAAACACATCTTTTTAACTTCCAATTGAACTCATTTTATAACTTTTGATTCAAAATCATACCGGGATCCTCTATTCTCTAACCAACCACCCTCCTAGCCTAAATCGGATGTTCTAAAAATGATAGAACTATTAGAATCCCATTTTGAGGTTGTTTGCTAGGGTTTTTGTAGAAATTTTGTTTTTGCAGCTTTAACTTTTCGCTAACTCGCAAACATTCACAATTCACAATCAAAACATCCTATAACCATCCCAATAGTCCCGACAGGTCATAAAAACCCGAGGTCACTATATAGAAGCTCAGAATAGAAAAAATATCATAGAAACATAGATTTGACTCAAAGGGTCATTACATATGGGTTCTTTCAATTATGCATTGTATTGACATTGTTTCTTATGATTATATATTATTTTATTATATTACATAATTTCAAATTAGTTAATTTTGAACCCATGCAAATTATCCTAGTTTTACTATGAATCATGAACATTAATGCACAAGCGCTTCAGCAAAAGTTTTATGAAAAATATTCTATTATGATTTATGAAAATTCCTTAAGAATGAATGAATTATGGTAAAAGTATTTTCTCTTCCACTCATAAATATAAGGTGTGATAAGGACAATTCTCACATTGATTGAATCAATAAGATTTGAATGAGCTATTCTATGATTGTAGTGATTAAATGACTTATATTGATACTTAAATATTACCTATTACATGGTTTATTTATTGTCTTATAATCACTATTCCATTGGGATTTGACTTAACACCGAGATGGCTTGAGGTGGGGTTCGGTCTGAAAATCCAAAGTGCTTCCCAAGAAAATTCTAGTAGCAATCTCTTGTAAACAAACTACGTACCCCAGTAGGTTGTCTTTTTTTCCTAGCTGTTGAATCCACATATAACTCATAATGTTAAAATATTCTCATGGATTCTACCTTAGCGAGTAGCATCTATCTTCTCGATGTGGTGTTACCTTAGATTCCATGTTATATCTTGCAAGGTCTTATAGTCAATTATTGTGGTATCCCACAAATTGACTATTACGACTTGATGTATGGATCATCTCTTATAAATTCATATTTTTCTTCAAAATCAAATTGATTATTGGTCTTACATCTCATAAGTCATATCCTACATTATTACATGTTTACTTCATTGCATATTACTCACATACTTCGTACGTTCAAAGTACTAATGCATATTCTCTTTTACACATATTGTATTATATGTAAGGTATGAAGCTCCTTCTCATGCTTCCCGTGGCTAACTTGGACCATTGACTTTAAGTACTTTTGCTGAGTTCTCATGATTCAAGTGTAACAACCCAAAAATATTCAAAAACTCCTTATGGTTGGTATTGTATGATGTACTACTGGTCATGGTTGAGTTTGGGTGGCAACGGGTTGAGTTTAAGTGGTCAAACGCAAAATGGGTCAGTCGGTGGCCTAGAGAGGTCGTTTGGGCAATGGACGTCAAACTGTCATAACTTTGATACGGGTAAACGCATGAGGCCTTCTATATATCCAATTAAATCACTTCGAGTTAGCTTCACAACTCAACTAGTTTCACTCGATTCGGATTTCGAATGAGGGAGTTATGGCCCAAACAGTGGGCCTGCCTGACATTCGTAAGACATTGGAGATAGGCTCTGAAAAGTGGCTAAGGGAATGTCCACAGTCCGTGAAACTTGTCACAGTTCGTGTGGGCTGTCTTGAGGTGGTCCAGTGAGCTAGGGGTGGCCAGGAAACACCCCATGTGACAAGTCATAAGCCACGGACCACTAAACGGTCCGTGTGTACTTGGACAGTCTGTGTACTGTCCCGTCAAGTGGGACAGTGGCTTGGACAGTCCATGGTTGGTCTAGGTGGCTAAGTCTAGGCTCAAGGGACCAGGAGACGGTCCATCAACCTTCAAACAGTCCGTAAAAATGGTTCGTCAAGTGTTCCAGAAAGTCCTCCGAGAGTTCGCGTTGCGAATTGGCTAAGTGTTGGCTGATGGTGCATCCAGACGGCTCATGAGACAGGTTCACGGCACTGTACCAATCGTGTGACCCAGTATCCAGTGAAATTTTACGTTTTATTAATGGTAATTTCATGATTTAACATTTCCCTAAGCCCCTTTTAGGTATCCTAAGGTCTCCTAAACCCCTAA
>JBCEWC010009272.1:0-18942 GCA_038996855.1 Solanum aculeatissimum
GTCTTGATTCCATTACCCATGTTCTTGTATCTCATTCATGACATGTGCATGTTATTGTTCCTATGGAACCCATGATGAAACTCTTGATGAAACTCATGTATTCATGTAATGTTATGACTTGTGATCACAATGTCCCATGCCATGGATCTTTGAGCATAATGGGTGTTTTTCACCATAATGACATGTAATGATGCTTGATTGAAAGCCCATGTAGATAATCTACTCTATTGCATTAACATGGAATAATCATGAAATATTTTCTTGAAACTCATGAGGCCTATGGCCTAAGTATGTGCATGATTCTTGAGAAATATTTTGACATGACTAATGATGCATGATTTTCAAAGAATGTTGTCTCTTGTTTCAAATGATGCATGTATACACATATGTAAGTATTCCCATGGGATGATACTTAGTACTAAGGGAGTAGTTGGCAAATGGAGTTTAAGCAAGGCCCCGCCTATTCTGTCAAACCATGTGCCACCATGGATATATAAATCTCGAAGGGGATTTCATGTCATGTTTATCCCTTGTTTAAGGGTGTCATGGGCTCTACTCGGCACGTAGGCCGGATCTGGATAGTAGCTCATTTGGGTCACTCATGTTGTCGGTTGAGGTTACATCCTCGCTATATATGAACATGGAATTGCATTTTCATACATCATGGCATGGCATATTATTACACTACTCTTTGGCTACGTGCAATCCTTTCATATATTGCCCCTTTTTCATGTTGCTTGGTCATGCTATACTTGTCATATGCATTTGATGCCCGCATACATAGTGCTTAATTGTGCTAACCCATATTCTTTTATACATGTTCTAACCATGTAGGGGACGAGGGTGATTATTATATTCTTCCGGACGACGCTTGATATTCTATTGAAGACTTGCTTGTGGTGAGCCTTATTGTTTTAAGGGCAATAGCCACCGTCTATCAACCTATTTATTTTTATGTATTTACTTTCTTTTGACTTGAGGGTGAGCCTCAAGCTTGTTGAGGCCCCGCTCATCTATGTAGAGGCATTGTTGGACACATCTTACTCTTGTACGTTTGACTTGTATGTTGGATATTTGACTAAGTAATATGATGCTATTTCACTTGATTCATGATCATGTTTCCATGTTATGATAATGTCTTGAATGTTGAGTATGACGAATGACTATGTGCTATGTGCAAGAATGCTTAAACCTTTCCCTTATTATCCCCATTGCTTGAGTCCCAAGTCCCTGAATCCCTAGAGCTTATGTGCTATGTGTTAAGCTTCCACGTTTACGATCTGATGATGAGTGTAATGATGCTATGATGGATTGATCGAGGGTCTTCGGGTCCTCTTTCTCCATGTTACATCTAGGCCCCCTATCCGAGTCGTGACACCATTCCTCAACCTCCTCCTCCCTTCCTTAGAGACTGAAAAAGAAGGAAGAGGAAGGTAAACTCCAATACTTCATCTCCATGATGAAACAACTCTCCATTAACATCCCTCTTATTGAAGCATTGAAGAAGATTCCAAGGTATGGAAAGTTCATGAAGGACTTGGTTACAAATAAGCGAACTATAAGTCAGGAGCTTTCTCAAGAGCTATAGCATTGCAGTGCGATATCCACAAGGTCCTTGGCACAGAAGAGAGAAGATCCCAGAGCGTTCACCATACCATGCAACATTGGATATGTTGAGTTCGCAAGGGCATTATGTTACCTAGGATCCAGCATAAAAAATCTAGGCATGGGAGCCCCTACTCTTACGAGCATACAATTGTTGATGGCTGACAAAACGATGAAGAAGCCTATGGGGATACTATATGATGTTCTTGTAAAAGTGGATAAATTCATATTCCCTGCAGACTTTTTGATCCTTGATTGCGAGGTCAACTTTAAAGTCCCAATTATCTTGGGAGGGCCCTTCCTAGCCATTGGGCGAGCACTAGTCAGGCCACCTCAAGTTTTGATTGAATGATGAAGAAGTAATCTTCGGCATCTGTCAGTCGATGAAGAGGCCCAATGAATTGAAGATAAAAGTTTGGGAACTTGATGATGTTTGAGTAATCAAGTGGTCCAAGTCATGCCACGATAATAAATCAAGCGCTACTTAGGAGACAACCCAAGATATTTGATGTAATAGTTGTAGTTTTGTTTTATTTTTAGCTTTTTGTACTTATAGGTAGTTTAATTTTTTGAATTTTGGTTGTAAGTTTTGGACTCTCGACTGGTGGCATATAGGGTAACGGTATGCTTTGCGAAGACTATACAGGTACAAGACCAAGTCAACCATCTTGGGCTGAAGAAGCAATAAGAAGTGATTCTATGACCAGTTCTACATGCCATATCTAAAACCACAATCTGTACACTGACTCTTAAAACACTTCTAGTGAGAAAAACGTTATGCACTCCAGTCCACAAGCCAATTTCTATGATCCACTCTATGAGTCATATTCTATAATATGGCTCATAGACAGGTCCATGGAGCCAACCCCCCAAATCAGGATTTTGGTAGTTTATGAGACCAAGATCTACAGGCCGTAGAAAAATCTACGACCTGTAATCGGTGTTTCATAAAAGTCTGGGCCCAATTATTCAATCGGCCTGGTCAAAGTATAAAATGGTGGTCAAATAATTTTAACTCCCTATTCTCATGAAAATTCTGAAAATACCTGACTCCTACTCCTACCCTAGCATTCCGACTATCGCCTGACCATTGTCCCCAATCTCCAACAAGATTTTTGGCATCATTGTGGTGGCCTAGGGTTTAGCCTCTTTAGATTCCTCCTTCAATTTTCCATCCATTCTCTCAAATTTCAGTAAGTCCTCGATGCTAAAACCCTTGTATTATCAAAATTAGTGTAATTTGGTTGAAATTATTGATGGTTACGATAGTTCAAACTTGATGGGTTTAAATTACATGTTGCCATTGTATGAACTATGTGTTTAACCTTAATTGAAGTGTTGTCGTTGTTGTGAATAGTGTCAAATGTTGGAATATAAGGGTGGTCATGTTTTGTTTGATTGTTATTATAAGAAAACCATGTCATCACATGTTGTTCAAATTGGATGAAAATCATTGCTTCAAAAAATGACTTGTGATTTCTTGTGTATGCTTAATTTCTAACTTTGAAATGGGTGTTGGATTGTGGTGTAATTTGTAAAATGACATTTTTTGGGGTAGTGTATAATTGTTGTATGTGGGGTATTGGAAAATTTGTTGGGATTGTACAGGTGCATATGGTTCTTTCTTTAGTGCTGAAATGATTGATTATGGTATATGCATGTTATTTTGGAACCTATTTGATGGGCTTTGGAGACTTAAGATACTAGAGTCTTCACACCACGAGGTTCTTTTATAGCCCATGAAATTATCCACGAGTTGTAGTTGCCCCTCGTAGGATGAACCAAAAACTTGGGGCTTTTTAGACTCCGTCAGACGAGACCTTCTACGGGTCATAGTTTTGACTATGACCTGTAGATAGGTCTCGTTGGGTGATGCCTGCAGATGATTTTTTCTGGAACCACATCTACGATTCATTTTATGGCCCGTATTTTATTCTATGAGTCATACCTGGTCTCGTAGATACAGTTCCAATATCTTGTTTTATTGTACCCTGACACCTATAAAGGCCTTTTATGGCCTGTGGTTTTCCCTATGGATCTTAGATGAGCCTTCATAGTTTTTTTTCCTGTCACTTCATTTTTGCTATAATCTTTCTTTTCGTTCCTATACTTGTGGGGCTAAAAATTATGCTAAATGATGTGGCTTGCAGGTACTATGGCTCAAAAATCTAGATGTGATGACATACATGCTATGTGGGACCAATTCTGTGATGAGCCCACAAACTATGAGGCTGCCCCCGAGACTAGCAGCTCACTAGTGGAGCTTGGTGTCCAACTTGAATTGGGCGTCGAGACACGACAAACATGGGATTCTAGTAGACAATAAGGGCAGCCCAAAACTCAGGCTATCATGGTCCGCCCTTCCTAATCTGATGAGGGAGGTGACAAGGCCAGTAGTTCGATTTAGATACTTTGTTCGAGGAAGGGTCCGAGTCCGGATCTAAGGAAGGATCAAAGTTTGCATCCATATTAGCACCCTGAGCACCACCCTCACCTCCATATGCATTGAGTAGTTGATGGTTGTGCAAGGGATGCAACAAATCTACTGGCAGGATCTGTAGCACGATAAAGGGGTCGACTGACCTATTCCATATTTGAGGAGCCCTGGATCATTACTACTAGGTTTGACACTATCCAAGGACTCCGAGGTGTCATGGGATATTATAGATTGGAGTGGATGGCAGCTCCGTTGGGCTAGTACTCCCTAAAGATGGTCAGAGAATTCTACGCATCCTTTTCCTCCACCATTTCAGTGTTGACCCCGAAAGGGAAGAGACCCATCACTTAACTCAGATTGATACACACTAGGGTGAGGGGTAGACAGGTCGACATATCAGAGGCCTCCATTCGCCATAGGCTTTTTACTCTCGAGTACTAGGACCCCAAGACTACAACTGAGTTCGATCATAGACTTGGGAAGACTCAGGACAAGGCTCTGATGAGAGTTCCAGCCCGCAGGGCCACATTGATGAGATGAATAGCTGACCACATTACTGAATAGAGTCAGGACCCTAAGTGTGTTGCTACATCATCAGCGTCCATAGTTAAGGCATCTCTTGGCTTCACCAACATGCTTCGGTGGGTTATCGTTAGATCAAAAATCTAGACAAAACTTGCAGATAACACTTTGACACTGGACCACACTGTATTAGATGTCAACATCTTGGTTGGTTATGACATTAACTAGGCCCGCTTGATTGCAGAGCAGATTTATGAGGCAACCCTAAAGAGGTCCACCTCTATCCCCAACCCGTATTTGATATATCAACTATGCCTAGCCGAGGGGTTGGAGAATCTTGACGAGGTGGACACTCTCATCGAGGTTCAAAGGATACTGGATGCTAGCCTGATAAAGGCTGATGAGAATCTGGTGGCACTCTGGTGAGCACCACAGCCTCCAGTCCATATGTTAGAGATGTTCGTTTGTAGCACCACCGTTTGAGCCTCTATCTTCTTCCACTATTGCTGCTCTTACTACTGAGGGTACCCTACAAACCGAGACTGATAAAGAGATGGGTCCCACTACTTTTACAACTCTTGCGCCAGAGGTAGTACCCAAATCTCCTACGGTCATAATATACGTGTCTGTGGTATCTATTCAGTCCATGGCCCAGAGATTGGCCAGGATTGAGACTTAGCTGACCCAGTTACTATAGCAGATCAAGTCATTGGTCTGCCAGTCCATTTCTACGGTTGATGAGCGCAAGCGTACATACTGTGCGGCCATAATTGAGTAGAGCCTTATATCAATACATGACCGCATATTTACATTCGAGCAGAGATGCACTTCTGCACAACCTCTTAATTTGACAGTGATGAAAACGGAGATCCAACAGCTCTAGGTTGAGATTAGAGCAGTAGCAATAGCCCTAGTAGTATTCTCGATGCCCGACACTGCTACCGAGGTATTCATTGATCTTTTTTCTATTGAGAAGCTACCACTCCGCACCTCTGGGAAGAGGCCCCATTCTGAATATAATGATCCAGATTCCCGGAGGTAGGAGGAAGAGTTGTCTGAGAGGGAGCAGGTTGTGGTTTCCTCACAAATATCGATTACAAATGAGATAGCACAACATGTCCGAGTGTGGAAGATTGTGAGGGGTGCTGGACCTTTCGAACATGCTCACACTATTGCGGAGACTACTAGGGTGGTTGAGGGTAGGTAGACCCAGCCAGAGACCATCGCTTAGGCGCCCAAATATTTTTTTTACCCCTGTGCTTTATTATTATATTTTGTGCATTGAGGACAATGCAAATTCTTTTCGATGGGATGTGGATTGTTATAGGCCTCAGTGAAGTCTAAGTAATTTATGGACTACAACTATCCCAAATTCTTTGTCCGAGGGGTTTTCTTGCATGTGTTCTTTTCCTGAGGACATTTACTTTCTGTTGAATCAACATGTTTAGGATAAGTAGGTAGTATAAGTAGCATATTGTACTTAAGTATATAGCATATGTTAATTTTTGTTGAAAAATAATATCTATCAAAACTTTTGTTTTAGGTAGTCTTGATAACAACTATGTGAATTCGATAATTGACAGTGCTTGTTTTGATAAGTGACGTTTAATTGTGATAAAAAGTATGATCTGAGAGTCTGTGTTGATAGTGTAATTAGTGCCAAGTATGTGTGAGCTTATTTTCATGATTCTTATATTGTGTTTCAATTCAGAACATGCCTTATTACTCTGACTTAGATTATAGGTTAGTAGGTTAGGAAAGGATCTTAGGAAATTGTTTATGTTAGTCCACTTAGCCTAAATGACTAACCAAATGCAAAATGTATCCATTGTTTCGAATGTTTAAGCCAGACATGTACTTTTTCTTTGTAATTACCTAAGTAATCTAGCCTTGTTGATAGTAAAACCCTGAAATTAGCCTTGGTCCTTCCTTGAATATTGTGCACCTTGACTGAAACAAACAACTTAAGTTGAGGGTGGCTACCAAGTGTGGCCCTAGTTCATAGGTCGGATATTGTGCAGTTTAACTTAGGCGAAAAGCCTAAGTTGAGGGTGATCGGTGTAAGGAAAGTCACATGAAGTGGGGTGGAAGCTAGTGATACATAGAAAAGGGATAAAAATTGTATTGTGGGTGTCAGAAAAATAAATAGATGCCTAAACAATGAGCTGAAAAGAATAAGAATGTGAAAACAAAAAGGCAATGAGCTAAGAATGAGAATAAAGCACCCAAGAAATCTTAAAATAGAAAAAGGGAAAATGAGTTAAAAAACACTAAGGGTTGGTAGTGCAATAGTGTAGAATAACACAGTGTCAAGGAGGGTCATTAGTCACTGTATTCCCAAATGCATCATACCAAAGCCTCATGAGCCTACATTACAAGCCAAGAAAGTCCTATAGTGATCCTAGTCCAAGTAGTCGAAGGTCATAGTTGTGATTATAGGGGCAAGCATATGGTATTGAGCATAGTGTTTAAATATCTATTATGAGTGTGAGTGATTTTGTGTAGTCCCAAGCATTGAATAACAATACTATTATGAGTGGGATGTGAGACTTCTTTTTGTGAGGGCACTTACATTGCACTATTGATTCTAGGTTATTTCGGTGAATGTTGCTTATCTATGGTTACCTTGATTGTCATAGTTGCACTGTCACATCTATTGATTTTCATTAGTTTATGCGATGACTATCTGATACACATTGCTGAGTTAGTGTGGGTATCTGTGTTAGAGTTATTCCATTAGATTGAGGTTTGTGTATTGCTATACTGCTTATGCAGATTGAGTTCGCCTCTTGAGGACAAACAACAATTTTAAGTTGAGGGTGTTGATAAACTTCCAAAATACAACACTTTTGATTCTTAAACCTTGGAGTATTGTGTGTTCTCAAAGCGATATTTGTGGAATTGATGTGTTTTTATGTTTATTTTGCAAGATTATTGCGTTGGTGTGATTTTGGGCTGAAGTCTGCAGATTTGCAGCTTTTTGATGGAGTACGAGACTCTCTACGAGCCATGGATACTTCCACAAGTCGTAGAGAGGTGCCGTAGATGAGATCTAGTGAAGGGCCTATTTTCTGAAGTTGTATCTACGGACTGTCAGACGAGTTATGAAAAATTGTATGAGTCATAGATGGTGTTTATGCATGGAGGATAAGAAATTATTGGTTTTGAGAAAAGCTTCCAGATGAAATCTTCTACGAGTCGTATGTCTTAAAATGACCCATAGAAAGGTCACGCAGAAACTGAAGACAATTTTACCAGATAAAGTATACGCAGCCCTGGTACGGGTCGTAGAACTTTGTACAACCTGTTACCTGCCCCTTATTGCCTGCTGACTCAGTTTTTCTATTTTTTTGGCTTAGTATTTTTAGTAGTATAAATAGGTTTTTAGGTTTTCTTAGTAGATGAGATAGGGGAGATGAACCAGAACAGAGAAAAATATTTGGAAACTTTTGTTTTCGTGATTGTTGCTTGAATTAATACATTGTGATTTTCTTTGAAGAAGCTTTGTCACAACCCGAAGGTAGGGCCTAGATGTGATATGGCGAAAGAGAACTTGAGAGTCTTCAATCAAGCCATCCAAGTATCATCGCACACATCATTGGTTCGGAAACACGTAACAACATCGATAACACATAATTCTAAGGGATTTCGGGACTTTGGACTCAAGCTATGGGGATGTCATCTGGAATGGGATTATCATGAATGGCATAGCACATAACAATTACATTCTAAGGGGCGGATAAGTAGGACCCAAGCTATGGGGATAAGGAAGGGCTTGGGACTTTCCACATAAGAACATTCTCAGCCAACCAATCATAATAGCATAAGCATGATCATAACAAAGCGTAAATAGTCAAAGCATCTCAAATAGGCACATAATACGGTGTACAATAGAGTTCGATATGTCCAAAAATGCCTCTACATAGAATAAGATGGGGCCACGACATATTCCGGGCTCACCCTCAAGTCATAAGATAATGTAAGACATAATAAAACTTAAGGTAGAAGAAGGTGGGTTTTGCTCTTGAAGTATAGGGCTCGCCACTAGCAACAAATCTGAAATCTCTACAAAGCGTCCAAAGGTGGAAGAATATCATCTTCGGTCCCTATATGGTTAGATCATGTAGACAAAGAGTATGGGTTAGCACATAGAATACACTAAGTATGCGGGCATGTCATGCACATGAACATGAACCTATCACATAAACTAGATGACAAGGGCACGTGTATATATATAGAAGGAGTATATAAGCAAGGAAGAATATTCTATCAATATGCCATGAATTCCATGATGCATGAGTGCAAAACCTACATATTCATAGCAGGGATGTGACCTCAATCGACAAAAAGAGAGACCAAGCGAGCTACTACTTGGAATTGGAATACTTTCCAGGTAGATCCCAAGTCACCCTAAACAGGGGAAAACAAGTCATCCCACAATAGGAGAAATCCCATGTTTGCACATGGTTTGATGGAAAGGAGTATGGACCCTTGGAGAGTACTAAATCACAACCCACAAGAATACATATATTTATACAAGCTTTCAATCCAGAGGTTCAATACTTTGAATCAATGCCACTGCAAAATTGGGCTAAAAAGCCAAATCATAATTCAAGTCTTTCCATAATTAGGCTCAAAGGCCAAACAACAGTCCAAGTACAAAATCCAAGATCAATGCATAGGAGTAGCTCATTCTAACAAGTACAAGATGGTGTAAGCACCCAATATCCTCATAGAGCCAAGTCAAGACAAGATGTGATCACATTCTAGTCATATCCCATGTCTTACCAAAATCAAGTCAAGTCAAGTGGGTCTAAGCCCATACCAAGAGTTTCATCAAGTCAAGTTTCCATACTCATGAATGCAAATACCATGAATGATCAATGAATAGCATGGGTAATTGATATCAACATTTAAATGATCCAAATAAAATAGATTCATAATTAAATCAACAATTAAAATCATAATTCATACTACCCATGCTTGAAATGAAGAATTAAAGGGACATTCATATTTGAACCTTCATAATCCAATGGAATTCAACATATTAGGGCTTAATTCACCTTAAAATCAATAATTAAATACAACCCATACTTCAATTTAATCAAAACAACAATAGATTTAAAGACCCATTTGCAAAGTAAGCTTAATTTCATAAACATTGAAGAAGAAGAGTTTTGGGTCTTCATGGTTGAAAGGAGAACCATGAATCAATCCCACATACCTTGATAACTAAGAAGAAAAAGAAGAATTTGATGAAGAATTGAGACTTCCCTTGATTTCCAAGCCTAGTCTTAATAGAGCTTGAGAGTAATTGAATGAAACTGAAGGGATTTGAATTGAATGAGAGTGAAAAGGACTAAATCAGAAGTTTAGGAGGGCTTAAAAATGATAAAACGATATTAGGAATAGTTAAAAATTACAATTCAACCATTAATGAAATGAGGAAGAAAAATTGGAAACGTCACTAACGAAGTACACTACACAGATCGTGTAGTAACTCACGGTCCGTGAGCCTTGTCGTGAGGCTTCACTTGAAGACAGGCATCAATGTAGCAATGGATAGGAAAATTTGAAACGTCACCCACACGATCAACTACATGGACCATGAGGGGCTATACGGGACCAT
The DNA here is from genome assembly GCA_038996855.1 of Solanum aculeatissimum. Classification (NCBI taxonomy): domain Eukaryota; kingdom Viridiplantae; phylum Streptophyta; class Magnoliopsida; order Solanales; family Solanaceae; genus Solanum; species Solanum aculeatissimum. The sequence continues at coordinate 10,194 of JBCEWC010009272.1, forward strand.
GAGGGGCCATACGGTCCGTGAGCCTCTCCCGTGAAACCACACTTGGAAATAACTTTTCCCTCGAGGATTTCATACTTAGAAAAAATCTCCTCTCGCAACCACACGGCCAGGCACACGAGTCGTGAGGCTCTACACGGAACGTGAGGTGGTCCGTGGGGCCTCCCGTGGCTCAGAGCCTTGGTTGTTTGCTGGTACACCATACAGACATGTTCACGGGTCTTAAGACTCCATATAGCCCGTGAACCCCACATTTAAGTCGACGCGATTTTCGGAACGTTAACCTTATACATAGAATCGATTTGTAGGCCAAGGCCATCCCGAAACGCTTTACCATTCCTCGTGGGAGATCACACGGCCTGCCTCACATACCATGAGGCCACACATGGCACGTGAGCCTGCCATGAGGCAGTGCCTTAGCCAATTCCCCTCTTTCCTTTTCCAGAATGTTTCCCGGTGTAGGCAGTATCACCGTAAGGGCTAAACTCCCACATCCAAACTCCAAATTGAGTGAAACTAAGTGTATTGGGAAGATAACTCAAAGATGTTCGATTTGATAGACTTTGGTCCATACAGTTCATCCCGTACCAAGTGATATGGCCATTTAAAGTCAGTACTCTCATGAGACGTCAAGCAAAACTCAACCAATGCAATTTCTTCCAAGACGATCATGAAAGAGAGACTCAGAAAACTCAAAAGCTAATCAAGATAGGTTCAAATCAGGCCCCAATCAACATCACAAAGTTTGAAAATTTTTGAGTTGTTACGAGCTTGGATTTCTTGTTCTTTAATTTATCATTGTAAGTTATTTATTATGATTTTCATGAATATGATTTCTTTAGTAACAATGATAATGTATAGCTAAATCCACAACTAGGGTTGTTGGAACCATGAAGAACTAATAAGGTAAAATTGAATAATCCATAAATCTTGGAAAGTGTGCATGCATGTATTGAATATTTCTCTTTATTTTAATTGCTTTTTAATGGGTGGCCAATGTTAGAACTCGCCTAGTGTTACTGACTAGATCAAGGTAGTAATGAATAGGAAAGGAGAATAATTAACAGGATTCGATTGATGTTTTCTCATCTAATCAATCAAACTGGATCGAGGGGAGGTTGTACAGAGCCAATAGGTAAGGGTTAGTAATGTCACACGGCGGGGATGGATCAAATCACATAGTAAAATTTACCTCTCACCTTGATCAAATGGTTTGGTAAACTTAACTTAGCGTTCTACATGCTACACACTTGAAAACATTATGATTATCTGGTAATACCAAGTTAGGGAATTAAAGGGTACACAATATCCTAGTTACTTATTTTACTAATTTTACAACACTTGCACTAGTGTAAGTTTATTTTCTGTGAATTACAAACCCCCTCCTTTCGGGAGATAAGTAGGTTAATCACCTCAATTTTCTTTGAATTATTCTAAGTTAACCATGTTCCCTGTGGGTTTGACCCTAACTTGGTTAGGTTATATATCTTGACAATGACTTCGTTAACCTTTAAAAAGGAGGATAGCTTAGGCGACATCAGTTGACAATTGGCATATTCCATTACATATCTTGCTATGTCCTTCTTCATACTATTCCACCAGTACACTTCTCTCAAATCCCTATACATCTTGGTGGATCCCGGATGGATAAAGTACTTAGAATTATGAGCTTCATCAAATATCTTCTCACTTAGTCCATCCACATCGGGTAAACACAATCGTACTTAATAAAACAATACTTCATTTCCCCCTTGTGAAAAGACTTCTACCTTCTTATCAACCACTAAAATTTTCAACTCAACCAATAATGGATTCATATCTTGCTTCGCTTTAACTTCTTCATTCAAAGATGATGTAGCACCTCTCACGCGCCTCAATATTTTTTTCTTATGAGTGTAATTTTTGAGTATCTTAAAAACCGTGCATGATTTCGTGAATCCGACTTCATATTCAGTTTTAGGGGAACATTTTATAGGAAAGGGGTGGTGTTTAATTTTTAGATGACCCGTAGCGAAAAATAATTGTTTGGGTGATTTGGGCTTAACCAAAAAAGTGTGAGGCCAGTCCACGTCACAGACTATTCGCCCACTAGTATAAAAATGGTCTCAATTAATTTTCTAGGCCTAAATAGGGGAGAATTGATATTTCAAGCGAAAATGAACTACTCCGCGATGAGTCCCCGTCGCGGACCTATTGCGCCCAAGTTCAAAATGTTTCAAAATTTAAGGGTAATAGGGTAATAACTTAGTGCCCATATATATGGATGTCCCACAATTTTCACTCATTCTGTAAGCCATAGAACACTCTTAACTCTCCCAAAATCCTCCAAATTTCCTCATATTTCCCAATTCTAAATTCAAAGATTTCTCAAGACTCATTTTTTATAACAAAAAGACAAAGTCAAGCCTCAAGCCTCCCTCAATCTCTCATTCAAGAAAACAACACGTTTAAGGTATATGATCTTCATTCATGGGGATTCTTCCACCCATGAAGATAATCCTTCTCCTCTTGTAAAATTTCATGGTTTTAAGATTAAATACATTTACGTAAACTTTATTATGTATTATACACATGAATTGAGTTTAGATTCTTCAAGTTTTGATTGTTAAGCATGAATATCTATTGAAGAGTTATTCCTTGAGTTGATTTATACCCATTGAAGCTATGCGTGTTGTGAACTATGCAAACTATGAAAGAATTTGTAAATTTTAGTTGAATTTTATGATACCTAAATTGGGGCTTTTTATTGCAATATTGGTGGGTTGATTTGAAAAACATTAAAATGAATTGATTTTACTTTCCCCATGACTTATAATCTTGAATTGCATAATTTTAAGTATATGTGCATACACCTACCCTTTTTGACTAAAATCACATGACAAAGATTCTTTTGTTGATGAAACATTATTGCACGAATGGCAAGACAAGCATGATATGATAAATCATGGGCTCCTAAGCATGCATTGAACACATGAAGAGTTTCTATGATTTGCAAGTAAGATGTTGAACCCTTATGCTATATTCCACCCTCTTGTGAACGCATATTGTCTACATGAAGGGGTCAAGTTATGATAAGGGGTCAAGTCTACAAAATGTTTTACCCTCTAGTGTAAGGTATAGGATCACTTGTAAGGGTCAAGTATATGAATGAGCTACTTTAACCATGTTATCATATTATTTTATAAGTCATTCAAGTTATGATTATATTTATGATTATATCAAGTGTTCCCTGGGACTAAACTTAGCACCAAATGAGGCTTATGGTGGGAGCTCAACCTAAGGGGTCCTTATATAAAGTCTTTGCCTCTTAACTATGTGTCACCATAGGTTCATGCTATTTTCCCTAAATGGGATTTTGCTAGTGGATCCAACAAGGTCAAGTAACCAACTATATGGGCTAAAGATTGGTTTACCTTGGCAAGTAGACCACTCTTTTTTTGGTAAGGAGGTAAACATCAGAATTCCAAGTAGTAGTTCGATTGGTCTTATATATTGGTTAAGGTATCCTCCCATATATGTATGTTATGCCATGCAACCTTGATTATCTCTATGCATGATTTAACTTAAGCATCAACCATACATGCCATGTTGATCTCATATTCATTAATTATGGTTATGCATATTGTTAATTCATGGATTATGTTTCTCTACTTGCATTGAACCCTACATATTTAGTACATTCCAAGTACTAACACATATTTCCTTTGCCTACATGATCTAACCATGCAGGGACCGGAGCTCTAATACATCCTCCTCTTCTACGTGGCTAGCCGGATTATTTGAAGACTACTATTGGTGAGTCCTCCATTCCGGGGAAAACATCCACTTTACATTCATGCTATGATTAAGACTTGTATCTTTTGGATACTTATCTTTTGAGGGTGAGTCCGGGAGAAGTCTTGGCCCCTGTTCCATTCATACTAGAGGTGTTGTTGGTTATGGTTATTCGTGTATTGAGCTTGAATCAGATCATGTTTTATGCAATTATGAAAGGATTCCCTTATTCCCTTTATCCCCTGTAATACTTTTTGTATGCTTGTTGATGAGATGGAAGTCCCATGTCCCGATAACATCCTCATAGCATGAGTCATACTTACCCTTCCTCCTTAGCCTTTATTTTTTATGTGATTCATGTAAATCCTCTTACCTAAAACATCCCCATAGCTTGAGTCTATAAAGCCCCTTACCCCTAGAATTAATTGTTACTTGTTTATTTATTAATTATTCTTTCGTAACCAAGGATGTACAAATGGTATATTAAGAGGCTTGTTTAGGTTGCCTTCGGGTTACCCATTCATCGTGTTACATCTAGGCCCTAGGCTTGGAGTGTGACAAGCTTGGTATCAGAGCACTAGGTTTATAAATGGCCCTCAAAAATCAAACACACCACATTAAGTAGAGTCTTGTTCATAGTTGCGAAGCGCGCCACAACTATGAATAGGAGGCTATTAGGCGTTTTAGGAAATAGGTCACTTGTTCATAATCTATGTCATGCTATAGAATTGAATTAAGATTCCCATTTTCTTAATGGATGGTCTTTTTCTCTTTTAGATCATGCAGCCTAGGAGAATTCCACAAAGAGCTCCTACACCCGAGGGTGATTTGTCTCCTCTGGTTCCTCATGGTCCCCAATAAAAAGAAGGGGTCACGCATGTTGAATACTGGAGTGTCATTACTTTTTTGGAACAAGTCGTGACCAACAGATTGAATCAAGGAGCCCAAACTCCTTATGCTCCCACCCTAGCTTCAAGTGTGAGAGACTTTATGAGAATAAACCTCCAGAGTTTTATGGCTCCAAGACGAAAGAGGACCCACAAGAATTTATTGATGAGATGAATAAAGTACTAGTTATTATGGGGTTAAGTTTGGAGTATAAGGCAGAACTTGAGGCTTATCACCTCAAGGGCCTTGCAAAAATTTATTTTACTCAATGGAAGGAAGAGATGAAGGACAATGGCCCCATTCCATGGGGAGGAATCCAAGGTCATTTTTTCCTCAATCAGTTCTTCCCTATTGAATTGAGAGAGGAAAAGATGATGGAGTTCATGAATATCAAACAAGGCTTCATGAGTGTGAGGGATTATTCTCTTAAGTTCAACAAACTCTCCAAATACGCTTCAGGTCAATATCTTAATTTCTCGCTTATGCTATGTGAAGCCTACTAGAGTAAATCTCTAATTAATATGATCACTTTCATCATGCTATCCCTCTTTTCATAATACTCACCTAAAGTTTAAACTTAGGATCTAGTGCTAAACATGTACATCTATACTTTTTGCATACTATACTAACTCTAAACTATTAGATGAAATCAAGAAATGTTAAACCACAAAATCTCATGATAAGATATCAACCTTTATCTCACAGTATATCTAAGTATAGTTTATCATCACACTCCCTTTCATAAGTTTAGTAATATCTATCTTATCTATTATACCTCCTTAGCTAGCTAAGTTCATAACTCTATAAATCTTATGTTACTCTTCTTTAAATTCATGAGTTTAGTTTAGATCTATCACCTCATGCCCTCTAAACATTTTAATCTATCACAGACTCACCAACAGAAGTGGAAACACGAATAAGCTTATCAAGTAGGTCAAAATGCAAATCAAGTCCATCAACAAAAGCAAAAGATATATATGAAAAAGTGAATCCAAGATCAAATAATATAAAAAACAATACGATCAAACACCAAAAGAGTTCCTGATAATGCCTCTACCTCTGGCAACCTAAAGAAAGCATAACAATGTGTATTTTCACCCATTTGACCATTGCCTCTATAGAGTTGTGCTCTAGTAGTTCCAACCTGTTTGACACCCTGACCAAACTGGTGACCACCACAACCCTGGGCACTATGATTACCAGAATTAAGACACCTCCGTAGCAACCTCTGCCTTTACATCTTTTTTAATTATCTCATTGGTTGGTGGAGAGGTAAATTTTCTTTCCCTAACTGGCCTAGCTTTCTAACCTCTACCATATTTTGACATCTCTTTAGAGCTGGTATGTTACAAACTCAACATCAGATCATTTTATTATATCCATCTTATGAAGTAGCTCATGACAATCAACAAGAAAATCATAAGCATCCTCAGATTCAAGACCCTTAAGGACTAGGATTTTCAACTTGAAAAACTTAACAAATAAGTCATACTGGTCTTAGTCATTAAAGTCCCTATAGTCAATTGAGAAAACCTTTTTGCCTCCAAGGATACATTCATACAAGGGGCTATAATAGTTGCATGTAACTCTAGTGTAACTATTGCGAAGAGAGTGAAAAAGATCAAATATCAATTGGTATAATCTAGATATCAATTGGATTCACGTAATAGCACGAAAGAAATAAAGCAGGAAGTTTTCCTAAGGTCCTGTAGCCTCTCGAAGAAAAGTAAGAGTGTCCCTGTACCATTTCGCAAGACTCTACTAGGTCTGTCCTTATGTGATGAGATCAATGAACCTAAAACTCTGATACCAAATTTGTCATGACCCAAAATGGTCGTGAGTGGCACCCAAATTTACCCTCCTAGGTGGGCGAACCAATGATACACATCTCAACCTATATTAGCGGTTCAACTTATGAAACACAATAGTAATACAAAAGCTCAAACTTATAAAGCAAGAAATAACAAAAGTCACTAAAGTCTAATACATAACGTTTTCCCAAAACCTGAAAATCATCACATCAAGGACATCTAATCTCATATACTAAGTCTAAGAGTAGTAACACCAAAATAGATAAATAAAATAGTTATGTCCGAAAACGAAGGACATCATGCCATAACTAATAAAATCCAACATGAGCTAGAAGGTTAGCTCACCCTGAAATCTAATATATTGACGATCGACTAGAGCTGAGGGCGAGTCGAAGTCGATGAAACACTCACTTCACTCCACAAATGCAAAACAAAGAAAAATACAAGTAAGAGTTAGTACAGGCAACATGTACTGAGTAGGTATCATCAACCGACTCCGAATACAAATCAATATGCATAGAATAATAGAAGAAAATCAACTATAACACTTAATATGTGGCAACAACAAGAAACAAGTACATAACCTATCAACAATATCAAGAATACACATGAGGATTCAGACCTCCACACCACACTTCTTTTGGGAGATAAGTTCTTTGAAATTGAGTATATTAAATTATTTTAATATATTTTTCTTTATTATTATCATGCCGAAATGTGGTACCCGATCCAATATATATCGTGTCAGAACATGACACCCGATCCCAAAATATCATGCGGAACGTGACACCCAATCCCATAATATTGTGTCAAAACGTAACACCCGATCCAAATATATTTAATTCCTCATTTTTTATCATAATTTTCTACTTCATTAATAATATATCATTAAGGTTTTTTTATTCAAGGCATCATGTTGATAGATCAAGTTGAAGATTTTAGATTTTGTGGTCTTAGGATTGCAGATCAATCACAACAATATATCAGTCAACCAAAGCACAACAATTAAATGCATAGAAAATTTCACATCTTGACTCGATGACTATCAATCACTATTAAGAGTCTTTCTATTATATAAAACAAACTATAACCTACCTCAAACTGAAGAATCGATGTCAAGCTGGCTAATCCGCCAATGCATTTTCTTTCTCCAATACTTCAGAATGTTTTAAATATATCAAATATATAATCTTCATAAGAATATAAATATAATGACACCTATATTGCTATATTTATTTTTGGCTCAAAAATCGGGTCAATAAGTCACCTTAAGCCTTAAAATTCGAATCTGAAAATTTCCTTCAAATTATGTTTATCCATAATGAAATAAACTCACATGTTAATTTTCAGTTAAAATGGATCATTATTTGACCTCCAAATCAAGATTTTATTCGAAGAACCCTAGGACTATATTTTCTTAATTATACATAAATTGAACACATTTTTACCCTAAACATCTGTTCATAATCGCATAAAACTTAATAGAAATGACAAGAATAATTATCTTGATGATTTAGAATGAAAATCTTAATTTTTGCTTTTTTCTTTTCCTTTCTTTTTCTCTCCACATCCTTTTTTTCTTTTGTGTTCGACGTTCTGTGCGTCTTTTCTTGATTTTCTGTTTTGGCCCTTTAAACTTATTATTTTTTTCTTTTATTTTTTCCTTTTCCTTTTATATTTTTGCGAATTGTCTATTTAATTTTTTTATTTTTTTATTTATATTATATAATAAAAGTAATAAATTTTATTAATCTATTTTTAATAAATATGTGATAAATAATATAAGATATTACTAAATTATTATTTTAGTCCACCAACTAAATTAATTATATAAAATTATTCCTTAATTAAATAACTGTAGTTATCAACTACTCCAAAATACTCATTAAAAATTTACGAATTTTTTTTTATGGAATAAAAAACTCTAGTACTCAAAATGACCTAATGCGTCGTCACACTTTAACTTTTAATTAATATTAATAGTTTATTTAATTTTTGTCAAGGTGAAATATTTTATCCATGCGACAAGATTTTTTCCAATAAAAGAGAGTGAATTATATACACCGAGATGTGTTTATCATCAAATTAATAAGTGATGGTTTGAATATAAAATTAAAAAAACCATTGTTAAACTAGAAAAACCATCCAAAGAAAAAGAAAAATATAAAGTAATCGGAAGCGTAAAGTAAACACCAGCCTCAACAATTCTTGGTCCTAAGGAATCCCCGTCTCCCTACCCCTTAATACTTAGCCTCTCACTTCAATCCTCTATTGCAATA
>JBCEWC010009273.1:0-18941 GCA_038996855.1 Solanum aculeatissimum
GCTAAGTTCATCCCACGAGAATACATATAGGTACATGCACATTTAAATCCAGAAACTTGTACTTACTTTCAAAACATACATATTTAGTCAAAAAAAACCATTTTCAAAACTTGTTAATGCTTCAGTCAAAAGATTCTTGAAAGTATTCGGAAATAGGTAAATTTTATGAGTCTGTCTATAATCATCAAAACTGAGTCATGCTTCTTGAAAGTATTCGGAAAACCACTAACAAAGTCACTAGTAATATTTTTCCACTTCCACTCTGGGATAATCAAGTTTTGCATTACTCCACTAGGTTTTGGACGTTCATATTTCACCTGTGGGTATTTCAAGCAAATAGTCAGTTAAAATATTAGCCTTCATACCTTTTCACCAGTATAAACCACGTAACTCTTGGTACATTTTTAAAGCACCTAGATGGATAAAGTATCGCGAGATATGAACCTCTTCAAGTATTAGTCATTTTACCTCACCCACCATGGGTATACACAATCTACTATGTCGATGCAAAATTCCCTCACCATAAATTGAGAAGGAATTCATGCCTCTATTATGCACTCAATCTCATAATCTAGCAAGTTAGGGATCATCATATTGGCAATCCTTGACTTCTCCAACTAAGGATGATTCCTCCACTATACCTGCAAGAAACCTATTAGACAATGTATGATCAATTCTAACTCCCTAATTTGATAAATATTGAATATCCTTATCCATAAGTCTCTTTTCAATAACAATCCAAGACAAGCTACCCATAGACTTCCTACTTAATGCATTTGTCAATACATTCACCTTTCCAACATGATACAAGATGGTAAGATCATAATCTTTAAGTAGCTCTAACTATCTTCATTGCCTTAAATTCAGATCCCTTTGCTTGAATATTTATTGCAAACTCTTGTGATTAGTATAGACTTCACAACACTCACCATAATGATAGTGACACCAGATTTTGATGGCAAAATATAATTGCAGGCAACTCTAAGTCATGTGTAAGATAGTTTTTCTCATGAATATTTAGCTGTCGAGAAGCATATGCCACCACTTTACCATTCTGCAATAAGACACAACTCAATCCTACTCTAGACGCATCACAGTAAATGGTGAAACCACCCTCTACTATAGGTAAGGTGAAAAAAGAGTTGTAGTCAATGTAGTGTTCAAATTCTGGAAACTCGCTTCACATTCATATGACCACTAAACAATCACACCTTTCTGAGTTAAATGTTTCAATAGAGCGGCTATCCTTGAGAGACTCTCCACAAACCATCTGTAATATCCAGTCAGTCCAAGAAATTGGTATCTCCATAGGAGTATTAGGTCGAGGCCATTCTCAAACTACTTTTACCTTTTTTAATCGACTTGAATCCCATCTCATGATACCACGTGTCCTAAAAAAGAAGCTATTTCCAACCAAATCTCACATTTTGAAAACTTAGCATAAGGCTTTTGTTCCCTAAGTGTCTACAATAAAACTCTCAAATGATGTTCATGCTCAGCCTCATCTCGAGAGTAGACCAAAATATCATCAATGAATAAAATCACAAAATGGTCTAGCTATGGCTTGAATACCCTATTCATGAGGTCTATAAATGTTGAAGGTGTATCAATGAATCTGAAAGATATCACCAAATATTCAAAATGCCCATACCAGTCCGAAAGGCTGTCTTTGAGATATCTTCGATCTTTATTCTTAGTTGATGGTAACCTAATCTCAAATCAATTTTGGAAAAGTAAGTAGCGCCCTGAAGCTGATCGAATAGATCATCGTTATGAGGAAATGAGTGTTTATTCTTGGTTGTTTGCTTATTCAGTTGCTTGTTATTGATACATATTCTCATTGTGCCATCTTTCTTTTTCACAAATAACACTGGAGCGCCCCAAGACGATACATTAAGCCTAATCAACCCCTTATCAAGTAGCTCGTTGAGTTGGACCTTTAAATCTCTCAACTCAATTGGAGCCACAAAATATGGAAGAATAGAGATAGGTTGAGTGCCTACCACTAAATCAATGGTGGACTCAATTTCTCTCATCGGAGGTAGCCTAAGTCTTCTGGAAACACATCAACAAATTCTCGCATAATTGGAACTCTATCGATAGTAACATCCTCCACTCTAATATTATGGGCAATAGAAATAAAACCAAAGGACCCATGATTAATCATTTCGCATGCCTTTACATAAGATATTATCTTTCCCCGTGGAAGAGTAATCTTTCCTTTCCATACTAAAGATGGTTCTCTAGGGAAATTAAAATGTACCAGCTTAGCATAGTAATCAACCAAAGAATAACATGATGCTAACCAATCCATGCCAATAATTACATCAAAGTCAGATAGCGATAACTCTAATAAAGCAACTATTGTGTCCTTGCCCGGCATAGATATAACAAAATCTCTATACACTTTATCCATTGATAAAATCTCCCCAACTTAAGTGATAACCATGCATGGAACATTAAGAGTGTCAACTCGTCGTTCTAAAGATATACCAAAAGATTGGGATACATACAAATATGTAGAACTAGGATCAAGAAAAGCATATGCCTCATAAGAATTGAAAGTAATAATACTTGTGGCTACAATATTAGATCCCTTAATATCTTTTCTGACCATAGAAAATAATCTTTGTGGTACACCTTCTCCCTGAGCAACTTGTGCACCCTATCGACCATGTCCACAAGAACCTTGTGGAGCGGCCTTACCTAGTTGAATCTGAGCTTGAGTATCTACCACATTTCTCTGTACCTATGTAGTAGCTTGACTAGTATCAAAATCTCCCTCAGGAAAATATTTAGCAATATGGTCTCTTTCACAACATGTAAAACAAGGAACACCAATACCAAAGTAGCAACCATTGTGCCTTGGATGTTGTCCAGACATGGAGGAATTATCACCCTTTTTTGTATCTGTTATTGACCCTATCTAGCTCGATAACCATTCTTAGAAGATTGCACCCCCGACTCTGACTGAGTAGGACTAGACTGTCCACGATGAAAGCCACTTTTTCCTTCAGATGGAGCACCACTAAATCCACCAATATTATTTGTCTTTTTACTTTCTCGCTCGGTTTTCTCTATCTCCCAATAAGACTTACAATGAAGAGTAGTGTCAACCACATTTGAATATGTACTATTTCACATATCTCGTATCACAGGACCATGATAATGGTAATGTAGTCCATCCATAAATCTTCTCACTTTCTCCCTTGGATGTGCAATAAAAAATGTGATATACTCGGAAAATTCAGTGAACTTGGCCTCATACTCTATAATTATCATATTGCACTGACAAAAATCATGGAACTGACGTCTCATATCATCTTCTTTGCTCAATGGAATAAACCTATCCTTAAAACTTTGACCAGGTGATAGTTGGTGACCTCGCTTGTCTACCTCTCTAAATAGAAGTCCACCATGCCTCTGGAGATCCTGAGAAAATAAAAGTGGTAAATTGTACACCATGAGTCTCTTACAACCCTAATGTCATATCTTCTCACAACAATCAATGAACTTCTAATGCTCAATAAAAGCTGGTCTCACATCAAACTCCGGTGGTTTATGGTCCATGAAATTCTTAAGATCTTTGGGTTTCCCTGAAGTTGCAACTAGAAAATCAACTTGTTGAGGGGCCACATACGATGTTTGAGTCACAAAAACATTCAACTAAACCTGTTCTTGTGCTTCTGTAGTAGTTTGAGGAAGACCCATGCTTCTTAGCCATCTGGGAAAAATATTAACAAGTTAAACTTGATTCAACCCAACGCACGAATAAGGAATGAAAAAAAGAATACATCCTAAATGTTTAGTAGTCTCAAGGGCATAAGTATGGGCACCGACATACCAATTAGCTATATTCTACCTAACACTGCTCCATGATCCATGACTTAAAGCCTAAACTCTGATACCAATTTTGTCACATCCAAAAATAGCCCCTAGATGTGACTGGCTCCCACCAATACCATACCATCTATTGGGAGAACAAAACATCTATACACGCATTCAAATTATCAAAGCACAGAGATACAATATGTGCAAACCAATAGAGTGAAAGAAAAAGGTCACTTAACAAAATATATATAGCCCAAATCCCACAATAAGATCATAGAGCATCTAATAAAGTGACATGAGTTTAACTGTCGGGCATACAAACCCAAGAAGAAAAAACATAAGCTATAATAGATAAGGCTTAATATAGCCTCCACGAGCAATGTAATGGCTCACCTTAACAACAGAGTCCACGGAAACAAACTTGTCACCCACAAGTATTACCCTCTACAATAGTATCTACATTGACCTGCGAGTAAGGAGTGAGCTATATATAAATATAACCTAGTAAGATCCTCGACTCGCTACTTTAATACATCTGGAAAAAGCGTTATAAAATACATATGCACAATCGATATACATAATAATATACCTAAGAATATACTTCATAATAAGCTCAATACGTTCAAACAAATGTTCAAAAGGGTTATTACATGTATCAATTCAATCAACCCTCAAACGTTTTCATAAACGGTAGCGAAGGAGATCAACCCATCACCCCGACAAGTCCATGGTAGCATGTATAATGCTCTAAAATTATATTATGATAACATGTACAAAGGACCTAGCATATTATGGCAGCATGGGTATGCCCCTAACATATTACAATAGCTATGTATGCCCTTAGTAACCATATCACAATAATGGAGAAGGATATCCAACATCACACCACATTTAACTTATAAAAATATTCGCTATTTGTCACAAAAGGGAAATTTTTAGGGTTGATTAAGGAACACCAACTCTATAAAGCACATGCTTGTCCCAACACAGGCACCAGTCAGAGAAAATATATTTTTCAAAGCATATTTAAAAAGAAAGCACTAAACCTTAAAGTCTCACTTACCTTACTAATGACAATATCCACAGCCTTGCACACATAGAACAACATCTAAAACAATCCTCACTTGCCTCAATCTATGAAAAATATTGAATATCGATATCAATTGTGTTGGTCAAACACAAGTCTCTTTATCCGTAATCTTCAAGTTTAGAGTTTCACCTTAATATGAAATACCTTAGACTATAAATTATAAGTAAAGGTATTTTTAATCTCATTGTTAAAACTTAATTGGTGAAAAGTTTGGTAAATATGTTTTCAACTAACAACAACAAATCACAAAAAGAAAATACCTGCACTTTATCACCGAAAAGAGTGGTATAAAGATCAAGTTGATTCTATGTATGAATTTTCCCTAATAACCTTGATGTAATGTGTTTTCTTCACAAAGCAACGAATGAAAGATTCTGCCCCTAATATTTTTTCTCTCTGCGCGTGTGACAGGTTAAAATGAAAAAAAGGATTTGGCTTTAATAAAAAAAATTATTGGTTAAAATTACCCATTAGCTCTTCATTAAAAAAATAAGTGTTATTACAGGCATCTCCACGAAAGGTCTTCACGAGCCATGCAGAGCTCAACGAACCATAGAATTGTTGGTAGAGGGTGCCTCAATGTCAAGATGGTACTTTGATACTTAGAAAAATTACCAAGATCTCTCCCACGGAAGCCTCACGGTCAGTGAAATGCTCCACCGTTCGTTGAGGTGTCCATGAAGAATACCCATGTTCTGGGATGATGATTCCACACGTAAAAAAAATTATATAAGACTCCTGCACGGAAGCATCACTACGAGTTGTGGCACCTTGTATGGACCGTACAAGTACTCGTGGTGGCCTCCTTGGCCTCAAATAGAGGTAAGCTCAAGGCATGAACTCAAGCTCACCTTCACGGCATGTGGGACCTTCCACGACTCATGGAGGTGTCTTTGGAGGGACACCTTAGCTTAAAACATTGGAAATCACTAGTTTAAGCATTCCTAAGGCTTTTCCAAAGTCTAGGTCTTTACAGAATCCTTTCCTAAATGCCTCATATACTCCTATACATAGTAGTGGCGCACTTGACAACCATGACCAAGATTTTACTCGACCCAGTGTGTTGGATTTTCAAGGATTCTTTACAAACCTAGTGCGCTGATACCAAGCTTGTCACGACCAAAACCTAGGGACTAGGTGTTAATCGGTGAATATGAACCCAAAGGTTCCCCAAACAAACCTGATAGCATAAGTAAGAATATCCTTAGTTACAAATCATAAAACAAGCATCACCCAATTAAAAACATAGGGAAATCAAAGCTTTGGACTCAAACTCTAGGGATAGGAAGGGAATATAAATTTCTACTAATCAATCAGAAAGAAAGACTAAGGGAAGTGTAAATAGGACTCAAGCTATGGGAAAATTTAGACTTAAGAAGTACATCACTTGCCACCAACATCCAACAATATCATATAAGGTAAAGGGACTAAGGAAATATGCATAGATAGATGAACATCATAAGAGACAAGCTCATCTCATTATCCAATAATACCTCTAAACATGAGTAGAACGGGGACCAAGACATCTCCCGGGATCACCCTAAAAAATAGATAACAAAGGTAAATAAGTCTTAACATAAGCATGATAGAAATTGATCGTTGTCCCCAAAATGGAGGACTCACCACAACAAGCCTTCAATTAAACTAACTAGCTATGTGGACGAGGATGAATAGGAATTCTGATCCCTACATGGTTAGATCTTGTATGTAAAAAGTATGCGTTAGTACTTGGATTGTACTAATTGTGTGGGATGCAATGCAACAAGAGATCATAAGCCAATATAAATAAGATGTGTATTCATAGACAAATATAATAAGCTCAACATGACATAAATGATCAATAATTTAGTTAAAACATGCAGGGAAGATAGTCAAAATTTCATATCATAACATAACATATATGGGAGGAGACAATAACCAACATATAAGACCGTGTGAGCTACTACATGGAATCTTGATATTGCCTCCACACCAAAAAAGAAGAGGTCTACTTGCTAAGGTAAACCATACCCCACCATAGTGGGCAGCTTAACCTAGTTTGATACACTAGTAAAATCCCATTTAGGGAAATGATACACCCGATGGTGGCACATTGTTATGATACTAAGACTTCATATAAGGACCCCATTGGTCAAGCCCCTACCTTAAGCCTCATTTGGAGCTAAGTCTAGTCCCACAGAATACATAACATAAGCAATAGTATGATTATGACTTGAATAACTTGTAAAAATATCTCCACATAGTAAGAGTAGCTCATTAATATACTTAACCCCTTCAAGTGAGCATTTGCCTTGCACATAAGGAGAGATCATAGCATAAAAGGGCTCAAAATCTTTCTTATAAATCATAGAACATTTCATGAGTTCAACATATACTTAGGAGTCTATAGATCATCATATTATACTTGTCTTGCATACTTTCCATAAAACATTTCATCCACATATAAGACTTTATCATGTAAACATAGTCAAATATGGTGGGTGTATGCAATTGAACTTAAAATCACAAAGTTCAAGAGTATCGGACATGAAGAGTGTAAGGACCCGATCTAGGGGCGTAGCTATCACACGATGAATGAGACACTTGAAGATATCTCGCCCAAGCCATATAAGTATCTTAAGCATTTCAATTAAATCATTTGCAGCAAATAAGGGGAAAAGGACTATGTGCCTCTTTATAGCAATGAAGAAATACAAAAAAGAAACATAATAACTAAAATACTTTGTCCATAAGCATACCAGCTAACACGTCAATGGACGGAACCATAATGGTTGGTTTCTATCAAATAAAACAAGCTCCATAATTATGCAACATAGAAAGTAAAAGCTTCAAAAGGGCTGCAAATATGTCGTCTCAAATTAAATACATGATAGAGTGAACAAAGGTTCGAGTCTCAAACTAAGGTCTCACCACAAATAAAAGTGCTAGTATTCAATGCCAACTATTAGCCACGAGCCAGTGGAAGAGTGCCTGTCCCTACAAGGTTAAATCATGTAGGAAAAATATGTGATAGTACTTTTGGAATGTACTAAATATGTGAGATACAATGCCATGCGTGAAATTGTAATGCCATCATTCATAAGTAAAACTTACATATATATACAGTAGAAAAGCTCAATGTAAACTCATCCATGAATAAAGGACATGGCTCAATATGGATGAGAGTAAATACATGATAAGACAAAAGTAATGAAATCATATCATAGAGCCATAAACTAGTAGGGAAAAACTTTAATCAACATATAAGACCATGTGAGCTACTACATGGAATCCAATGAACTCTTTCCATTAGGAGAAGGGGTATCTAGTTGCCAATCCAAAAGTTTGTAGCTTCCCAATTGTAACTTTAAGGAACAATATAACCTACAGGGATCTACTATCCTAGCCTACAAGGGTTTCTATGGTGGCACATAGTTAGGGACAATGACATTTATCTTTAATGGATCATACCTCAACTAATGGAATGAATCACAATCTCAAGTCTACTCGGTTCGAGGTTATCCCATGAAAATCATTAAAATATAACTTAGAATCATAAGTAGCAAATCATAAGAGTAGCTCACACTTAGGAACCCCCAAGTGATTATTGTCCTTTCATCTTGGGGATCTTTCTTAAACATGTTTAGGGAAATTGTCAACGTGCTTATATATTTGACAAGCTTAACTTTAAAAATCGTCTTTAATGCCCTAATCAACATCTTAAATCTTACAAAACATATACTAGTAAACTAGGTGGGCTTGACTTTTATAATGGAGCAATCATAAATCACATACGTCATGAAAACTTACTCCTTTGGAAACATGTAAAGAAGCCCACACTTCATCATCATCAAAACTCATCATTTCGAGCATCATCAATAAGTTAAATACATGCATATACATGACAAACTATCATAAGAAATTATTAACTTTATTTAATATCATAAAGTATCATGAAATCATCAAAAGTATGCATATTTTCATAAGGAACTGAAAGAAAAGGTAAAATATTCTTAAGGGAACTTTTTGGGTGGAAGGATACATATAAATCAACTCACATACCGTAAAACACTTGGGAGAAATGAATTCGGAAACTTTGGTAAAGAACCTTGAAACCCTAGTTCTTGCTTTGACTTTTTCTTAAGAGCTTTTGCCTTAGAGTATTTGAGAGTTGAAAGAATGAAGAGATGAATAGGGACTTAGGGCTTTAAGTTTGGTTTAAGACTTTTTTTTGCCCTCAAAATGACGTAGCTCAGGAATAGAAATGGAGAAAATGACCAAACTGTCCCTTAATTAAAATTGTCGGATTCAACCTATAAAACCCTATTTACGGGTCGTAGGTCAAACCACGGGTTGTAAGTCCCATTCGTCCGGTAATACATTTGAAATATATGAAACTTACTTTGCTGGACTCAAAATAATAAAACATTATTACGGGTCATACCCTGATTTACGGGTCATCTGGTAACAAATAGATCACTTTCTAGCAACTCCAAATTACCTTCATATCTGATAATCTCACTCATGACCCCACCTATGGCCCATCGTGTAGCCTACGGGCTATCACTTGGTCGAGGGTTACCCCACACTTGAAAACATTTTTCCTTTCTGAAAGTTCATGTTTGAGCACCTAACCAATGGAATGTATGTCCACTTACGGACCCTAAGTCACCCTCATGAACTTGACTTCAAGTCATTTTCTACCCAACATTTTTGCACTCGAAGCTCCTAAACTTGGGGTCATTACATTATCTCCCCCTTGGGAACAATCGTCCCCAAATGTACTTAAAGGCAGGCTCTAAGGAGTAAACTAACAGTTAACATGCCAGTATGTATGTAAAAGTGTAATTTAAATATCATTTCATAAAAATTTCAAAACTTACTTTCAAAACACGCCTCAAAATTGTTCATAAAAATAGAAATTAATGAATACATTATAAAAAAATAAAATACATGGAATTAGAGGTTTTAGAAAGAATTTCCTGATACCTTAGGCTTGAGTAGAGTGGAATAGATATGGGTAAGGCTTAATCATATACGCTTCATCTTTCCATGCCGCACCCTCAACTTGTTGATTCCTGCAAAGCAGTTTTACGGATGCAACTTCCTTGTTTCTTAGCTTTTTCACTTGTTGATCTAGTATTTCAACCGAAATCTCTTCATAAATCAAATCCTCTTAAATGTTCATATCATACAGAGGAAATATGGAGCTTGGATCACCCATGCTTTTCCTCAACATCAACACATGGAAAACTGGATAAATCAAATATATCTCATTGGGTAGTTCCAACTCATATGCCACTCTTCCCACTCCTTTCATTTTGTTATGGGGACCTACATACCTTGGGCTAAATTTCCCTTTCTTACCAAATTGTATCACACCTTTAATTGGAGATACCTTCAAGTAGACCCAGTCACAAACTTGGAACTCAAGTTCCCTTCTTCTTACATCGGACTAGACATTTTGGCAACTTTTATTCATTTGTAATTTCTCACTTATGCTTTTAATTTTCGCCATAACATTAATTACCAAGTCCGGTTCTATTAATGCCACCTCACCAATCTCAAACCACCCGATGGGCGATCAACGTCGTCTTCCATACAATGCCTCAAATAGTGCCTTCCCAATACTTGCATGGAAACTATTATTGTTGGAAAATACAACAATTGAAAAATATTTATCCTAATTTCCCTTAAACTCCAACACATAAGCTCTCAACATGTCCTTCAAGGTTTTGATATTCCTCTCGGTTTGCACTTTGGTGTAGGGATGAAAAATGGTACTCATTTTCACCTTTGCACCAAGTCCCCTTTGAAAGGATCTCCAAAAGTGAGAAGTTAATTGGACACCACAATCTGATATGATAGACAATGAAATCCCATGCAACTGACCTACTCTCGGATATACAAGTGGGCATAATCTTTGGCACAAAATGTAGTCTTCAGCGGTAAGAATTGAGCTGACTTGGTCATGCAGTATACTACCACCCATATGGAGTCAAAATGTTTTTTGGTCCTTGTCAATCTAACCACAAACTCTATGTTGATCTCTTCTCACTTCCAAGTAGGAATATTAATATCTTGTGCTAGGCCACCCGACCTTTGATGCTAAACCTTGACTCATTGGTAATTGGTACATTCAAACACGAATTAGGAAATATCCTTCTTCATCCCATTCCACCAATAAATCTCGTTCAAGTCTTTATACATCTTTGTAGTTCAAGGGTGAATAGAATTTGAAGAGTTATGAGCTTCTTGCTTGATAAACTTTTTAACTCTCCATCATTGGACACGTATAACCTTACTTGATACCGAAGTGCACCATCTCCCATTTGTGAGAAAACCTCTACCTTTCCTTTCTTCACCAAGGCCTTCAGTTCTACTAAGGCAAAATGAAGATCTTTCTTTCACCTAACATCATCAAAAAAGAAAGACTCAGGCCCATGAAAAGCCATTGCACCACTATTTCTTGATCCACTCAAATTCACTCCCAACCTAGACAACCTATGAGCATCTTTAGCAAACTCCCTTCTTCCATCATGTTCAAGGTGAGACATACTACCCATGGAGAATCTACTAAGGGCATTGGCTACCATATTGGCTTCTCTAGGATGATACTTTACGCTCATGTCCTAGGCTTTTAAGTAGCTCTAACCACCTTTGTTGCCTTAGATTAAGATACCTTTGGGTCAATACATGTTGGAGGCTCTTATGGTCTGTGAAGACATCCACATGAACCCTATAAAATTAATGTCACAAAATCTTAAAGGCAAACGTCGTAAGCTAAAGGTCATGAGTTGAGTAATTCTTCTCATGCACTGTCAATTGCCCCAAAGCATAAGCAATCATCTTACCATTGTTCATTAGAACACGTCCTAACCAAATTCCTGATGCATCACAATGCACGATAAACCTATCATTACCTTTCAGTACTATCAATATTAGAGTCGAAGTCAACTGATCCTTAAATGTTTTGAAGATCCTCTAAAACTTGCTTGTCCACACAAATATAGCTTTATTTTGAGTCAACTTAGTGAGTGGGGACAAAGTGGTTGATAAATCTTTTACAAACCTCCTATAATAATCAGATAGGCCAAAGAAACTCCTTATGTCGGTAGGATTCAATGGACTTGGCCAATTTCTTATCACTTAAGTCTTCTTAGGATCAACCTTTATACCATCACGGGATACCACATGCCCAAGGAAGGCAAACTTATCTAGCCAAAACTTGCACTTGTCAAACTTTGCATAAAGCGTTTGCTCTCTATGGGTTTACTATACCACCCTCAAATGATCTATATGCTCATATTCACCTCAATAAATAAATAAGGATGTCATCCATGAACACCACAATGAATATATCGAGGTATGGCTTTAACACCCTATTCATGTGGTCCATAAAAATACCCATGCCTAGTCTGGAAGGCCATCATAGGGATGTAAACGTCCCTCACCCTCAATTGGTGATACTCGAATCTCAAGTCAACTTTAGAGAAGTGTGTAGCCCCTTGCAATTGATAAAATAAATTATCTATTCTTGAAAGGGGATACTTGTTCTTGATGGTGACCTTATTAAGTTGTCGGTAATCGATGCACATACGAAGTGAGCCATCTTTCATCCTTAACAAAACTGGAGCAGCCCACGGAGGCCGACAAGGCATAATAAAACACTTATCCAACAAATCTTCCAATTGCTCTTTTAGCTCCTTTAACTCTATGGGAGAAATTCTATATGGAGGGATTGAGATTTGTTGAGTATCGGGTAGGAGATCTATGCAAAAGTCTATTTTCCTTTCGAGAGGAACATTTGGTAACTCATACAGAAAGACATTAGGAAACTCATTCACAATGGGTCTCGACTCAAGGGAATGAACTTTAAAAGTGACATCTTTGACTCTTACTAGGTGATAGATACACCCTTTTGAAATTATCCTCCGAGCCTTTAGGAAATAAATGAAACGACCCCTACATAAAGAGTTACTACCCTCCACAGTAAAAAATTGGCTTATTCTAGAATTAGAATTTGACTCTATAGGTTCTACAATCGATGGAATCATTGGAAGCATGCAACCAATCCATCTCGAGAATCACATCAAAGTCTACCATAGAAAACTCAACGAAATCACAGGAGACCACTTCATGCAAAATAGAAAAAAGACAATTTCTACAGTCTCATCGGGCAATGATGGACTCTCCTACAGGGTTACTTACATTGTAGGGTTCATGGAAGACTTTGGGACATGCACTAAATATTTTAGCAAGGAATGGGGTTACAAAAGACAAGATAGCTCCCAAATCTAAAAGTGCACATGCATCATAATAAAAAATTCCCAATATACCGATGATAATATCTGAAGCCTCTTCAACCTCTTGGCGACCATGAAATATGTAGAATTGATTAGTCCTTTGGGCACCTTGAATTTGACGCATTTGTCCTTGGGGCCTCATTCTGCTGCTCCTACAATCTTTGGCTTGGTGGTCGAGCTTCCTACAAGTGAAGAAAGCATTGGACCCAACTAAGCATTCTTCTTTGTGATGTTTCCCATACTTGGGGTAATTTGGACTTTGGGGCTCAGGAACAACCCCCTTAACTTTAATAGTCTAAGGAGGATTATTGGCGGATTCTTGCCCACCTCTCATTTGGCCACCTTGGAACTTGTGGCCACCATTCCTTTGGTGAGGATAGTTCCTACCATCAATAAAATCCCTCTTGGACTCTCTTGACCTCTCTTGAAGCTTCTCCTCTTAAATTTATCCCACATAGGTCATCAAGAAGGAGATTTCCATCTGATTGACCAACATGACCAATTTGCATTCCTAGGAGACCAACTCGGAGATACTAGAAATAAACTTGCTCGTATGAACCCTTGGATTTTCCACAATAAATGAAGCATACTTTGATAGCTTGGTCAATTTTAGGGTGTACTCCCTCACACTAAAGGTCCCTTGGTTAAATTTATAAACTCTTCGACTTTTTCCTCCCCTCGCTGAATGGGGAAGATCCGATCCAACAAGGAGCATTTGAACATTTCCCAATCGATGGGACCCACTCCTTACCCCCTCTTATTTGCCCATTGCTCAAACTAAATCTTAGCTATCCCTTTGAGTTAGTAGGTGTAACGACCCAAAAATTTTAGAACTTTGTACTAGTGGATCAAGGTCCATTTTGAACTTTTTATGGATGTCTAGTGATGATCATGAGTTCTATTTAAGTGTCCGTATTCAAAGGAATCATTTTGGAAGAGTTTTGTATGAAACCGTATAGGAGGACTAACTTAGAATGGCTATATCCCGAGGTATGGGATGAACTACATAGACTATGACCTATATAAACGAAGCTCTTCGAGTTATCTTTGCAACACAACTGGTTTCACTCGAATTGGAGTTCATATATGGAAGTTATGGCCATTTTGGTGGGACTATCCGTGGCCAAAAGTATTCTAGAAAAGGAAGGTTGAAGTGGCTAAGGAAGGGCCACACGGGAGAGGCCATGGGCCATATGGAGGATCACGACCCATGAAGGGCCTCCGTGGATTGATCCAGTAAGTCCTAGGGGGATTGGACCAAGGCCTCGAACTAAGTGAAGCTCCACGGACCACGTCATGGTCCGTGTGATGCCTCACGATCCATGAGGTCCCTTCGTGGGGTGGTCCAGAGACTGCCTAGACCCCAAGGCTAGGACTCCAGACTAAGTGAGGCTCTACGGACTAGTGTATGGTCCGTGTGCAGCATCACAGATCATGAGTCCTGTCGTGAAGTGATCCAGAAAGTTATCCCAAAGTTCAACCCAAGGCACGAACCAAGTGATGTCACACGGTGGGTTTCACGGTCCGTGAACTGTTACACGGAACGTGTGGATGGTTCTGTTAGTGACTCTTTCAATTAATTGCTCTGTTTCATTAATGGTTAATTGGTAATTTTAAACTTTCAAAAGCCTCCTAAAACCCCTAAATTAAACCCTAATCCCCTTTTTATTCATTCAAGCCTTCAAATTCATCATCCAATTCTCTCAAATTTTTCTCATCCACCATTGAAGATCAAGCTTGAAGGTGGGGGAAATTCTAATTCTTCATCAGAATCTTCTCAATCTTCTTGTTAAATTCAAGATATGTGGGTTTGATTCTTAAGTTGGGTATTTTAAATTATGGATGATTTAGTTAAATTGAAGTGTGAGTTGTTCTTATTTAATTATTTCAAGATGAATCAAGCCCCTAATTAAGGAATTCCTTTGATTTGAAGATGGTACAATTTTGCATATCCCTTTAAGCTTTAAGATTATGCATGGGTAATGCTGATTGAGTTTTAATTGTTGATTTATCTTTGAATTTCATATGGATTTTTCTTAAATTGGATTTAATTTATAAATTTCAATTACCTATGTTTCTTTCATTATCAATAATAGCATATACATGCATGAACATAGATTTATGAAGCTTATGATGAGGGCTAAGTCCCAATTATGTTTATGACTATGATTTTGGACAAGTATGGGTTATGACAAGACTGTGATCACATAATGTCTATGATTTTGCTCTTTGAGCAACTATGGGTGTTTACACCAATATTATTTGAAAAGTATGGAGCTACGCTTATGCATGAAGTTCGACATGAAAGTCTGCTTGGCGTTTTAACCCAATGAAGCATGATCATGAAATGTATTTGTCCTTTTTGCAAATATGCATGAAAGTAAAGCAAGTGATTTGGACTTTAAGCCTATGTATGCATGATTATGATGTCAAATGTTTCCGTTCCATTTTTAAAGAAAGTATATGTATACGTATTCTTGTGCGGTGACGACTTAGTACAAAGAAGGATTGGAGTAGTAAGTGTGTTATCCCCAAGGGTCCCACTTCTTTCTCGAAACTATGTACCAACATAGGTCATGCTACCGAAATGGGAGACCCATAAGGTATGATATTATATGATATGATATGTTATGGAAACCCTTTCGAAATGACCAGGTTGTAAGGAAGGTGGCCATCACACCAAAATGACCGGGTTGTAAGGTGTGGTGTAGATTATCTTTGGCAAGTAATCTTCTTTGATCCGATGGGAGGCCTCATCGGGAAAGTTCATATGTTAGCTCACATGAGTTTGGATATCAGTTATGGTCACATCCCCTATACTATAAGCATTATGACATTTCATGCATCATGGTTTCATGACATATTGATATACTATCCTTTCCTATATTCTCCTTCTTTGTATGTACCCTTGTAATCTAGTTGGTTGTAGGCCCATGATCATATGCATTGCATGCTCGCATAATTAGTGCATTATTATGTGCTAATCCATACTCTTTATCTATATGTTCTAACAATGTACAGACCAAAGATGATTTCCTTCCACCATTGGACATCTAGCTAAGATTCGAAGTGTTTCATGTGGTGAGCCCTATGTTCCAAGAGCAACATTCTAGTTCATCTACCTATGTCTTTATTTATGTTTCTTTACTTTATGACTTGAGGGTGAGCCCGAATTATGTCGAGACCCTGTCTTATCCTATGTAAAGGCATTGTTGGACATATCGACTCTATTGAACGTTATGGTATATGATGCATGTAATGATATGGTTACCTATGTTTAGTGATGGTATATTATGTTATGTTTCTATTTACGCTTATGCTATTATGATATGATTTTCTTGGGAATATGCTTATGTGGAAAGTCCCTAACCCTGCTTGCCCCCATAGCTTGAGCCATACTTACCCGCCCCTTAGAGCGTAATTTCTATGTGCTATGTGGTTTATGCTTATCCCATTCCTGGAAATATCCCCATAGCTTGACTCCAAAGCCCCGAAATCCCCTAGACTTATGTTTTATTTATTTATTATACGCACTTCCGAACTGATGATATGTGTGATAATGCTATGATGGCGTAATTGAGGACTCTCGGGTTCTCCTTCATCATGTCACATCTAGGCCCTACTCTCGAGTTATGACAAAGATGTTGTCAGAGCCCTAGGTTTGTAAATGATCCTCGGAGTCCAACATGTCGCATAACTTAGAGTCTTGTTAATAGGTGTGATGTGCGCCATATCTATGAGCGAGAGGCTATGACGATGCTTTAGGAATTATCTCATTTCATTGTCCCTTTATGTTGTGCTATGAGCTGTTATGAAACATTTCCTGAAATAGGGTGTTCTTGTTGCTCTTTCCGAAGATGCCTCCCAGAAGAGCTCTCCTTCCCAGACATGCTCCTGTCCCAGAAGAACAAGCCCCTCGTAAGCCTTTGGAGGAGACAATGACTCACGATGAGGTTAGGAATATACTTTCTATGTTGGCCTAAGTGGTGGCAAACCAAGCCCAGCCAACTAATCCTTTGAATGGTGGTATTCCACCCTCTAGGGTGAGGGACTTCACCTGGATGAACCCTCCAAAATTATTTGGTTCAAAGGTTGATGAGGATGCCCAAAGGTTCATTGGTGAGCTCATAAAGATATTGACTGTTATGGGTGTCAGTTCTATGGAGAGGGTTGAGTTAGCTGCATATCAACTGAATGATGTGGCCCAAGTGTGGTACAACTAGTGGTTAATGGAAAGGACTGAGAATGTTAAGGTTTTGGTTGGGAAGATTTTAAGATGGCTTTTTTGGATCGTTTCTTCTCCCTTGAACTTCGGAAAGCCAAGATGCCTAAATTTGTTAACCTCAAGCAAGGTAGTATGACCGTCAGGGACTATTCTCTCAAATTCGCTAAGCTTTCAAAGTATGCTCCTATGCCAATAGTTGATCCCCATGCAAGAATGCACAAGTTCATTTCCAGTGTTTCTGACTTGGTGGTGAAGGAATGTCGTACTGCCATACTCAATTGGGATATGGACATCTCCAGGCTCATGACTTATGCTGAACAAATTGAGGGTGAAAAGCTCAAGGAGCGAAGGCTGAACGATTCTAAGAGAGCCCGATATGATGGTGGGTTCTCCAACTCTAAGGGTGGTGGAAGATTCGACAGT
This sequence comes from Solanum aculeatissimum, assembly GCA_038996855.1. Lineage (NCBI taxonomy): Eukaryota > Viridiplantae > Streptophyta > Magnoliopsida > Solanales > Solanaceae > Solanum > Solanum aculeatissimum. Next base: position 17,855 of record JBCEWC010009273.1, read on the forward strand.
CTCCAATAGGGCCAAGGTACAAATACAAGGTTTGCTAACCCAAGGGTGCCTCCTCCTAAGTTACAAATTGGGGTTGGTCCATGAATTCCCTGTTGTGATCAGTGCGGGAAGATCTATATGGGCGATTATAGGAGAGCTTCAGGAGCTTGCTATGGGTGCAGAAGTACGAACCATAAAATCTCTGACTGTCCAAAGAATATCAAGAAAGATCAAGTGGCTCCGGTAGGTCAGGGGAAGCCGAAGGCCTAGGTTGATGGTGCTCCCAAAAATAATAGGTTTTATGCTCTCCATGCCCGACAGGAGGCGGATGAGGCTCTGGAAATTGTGACTGGTATGTTAAAAGTCTTTGATTTTGATGCTTATGCTTTACTTGATACCGGTGCAAATTTATCTTTTGTGACTCCTCTGTTGGCTGTTATATTTTATTTGTTCCCTGAAATTCTAAGGGAACCTTATTCGGTATATACCCCTGTGGGTGAGTCTATAATTGCCCGGAAAGTGTATCGGGGTTATCCTATTTCTATTTTTGCATAAAGTGTTCCCGAATGATCTTGTAGAACTTGAGATGTATGACTTCTATATTAATCTTAGTATGGATTGGTAGCACGCCTCTATGCCTCTGTTGATTGTAGAACTAGACAAGTTAAATTTCAAGTTCCTAATGAACTCATGTTGGAATGGAAGGGCAGTGATTTCGTGGTTAGGGGTCGGTTAATTTCTTACTTCAAATCCCGGAGAATGATTTGTAAGGGGTGTATCTACCGTATTGTGTGGGTTAGAGATCTAGAGGATGAGTCACCTACTCTGGAATCGGTTCTGGTGGTTAATGAGTTTCTCAATGTGTTTCCTGAGGACTTGGCCGGTATTCCCCCGGATAGAGAAGTGCATTTTGGCATAGATCTTGTCACGACCCGGATAGGGGGCCTAGATGTTACATGGTGAAAGAGAACCCGAAGACCCTCGATCAAGACATCATAGCATCATTACACACATCATCGGTTCGGAAACGTGGAAGCTAAAGAATGTAGCACATAAGCTCTAAGGATTTAGGGACTTGGGACTCAAGCTATGGGGACAATACGGGAAA